>LBNU01010757.1:66692-92830 GCA_014162995.1 Artemisia annua | reverse complement strand
TAAACACATTTGTCTCTATATAAGTTTTCACAACCTTTTAATTTCTTGTTATTTTATTTTATTGCAATTGTAGTTTTTGGGTTAGTTGACTAGCAACTAATTCCGCCCATTCCTCCAAAACCCGAGATTTTACTTGCTTTCAAAAAATATAAAAATACAAAAATAATCATCCTTCATCCTTAGACCTATTAGGATAGTTTTTCATACCTAACGAACACTATTCCCTGTGAGAGAACGATCAATCCCCCGTACTTACCACTACACTATACTACATCGGTCAGGTACACTGCCTGGTGGGATTGCAAGCTTCTCAAGATCTCTTGAGAGGTAAAACCTGTTGCGTGGTCGCAATCCTACGCACATCAATTATATAGCAAATTACCCTTATTTGTAGGACTTTTGGTACTTAATACATGAATGAACATGCAGGGCCAACGATCTAAGGAAAGACATGAGAAAGACGAGAAACTAATGACTTTAAGGAAGTTAAGAGAAATAACACATGGTTTGGCAAAAGCACGCCAATCTTAGGGAGAAAGCACGCCGCTTACGGGCACCTTTGGTCAACTATGTACTTACGAGTCAATATTGAAGTACGCCGATCTATTACTTCAAGAGTGTCGGTTACGTGAAGAGAAGGCCGCCGATTTTATATCAAATGTGCAGCGTACTTTCCCTGGCGGTCATACTTCTCCATTAATGAGATACATAAAAAATGAGGCCAATCACTTGCCTATCATTATGGACCAGGCACGTCTTAGGGCTGCATTTCAACTATAAATAGAGGCTTAATTCGGAGTATTATACACACCTCAATCAAGAATCTTCTTCTTATAATCATAAGAAGAATAGAAGTTGTTTTGCACCTAAAACCACTTGCTAAGGAGTTGGAAGCAAGTAGTACCTGTGGAAGAAGTATTGTGAACGTGGTTCTACTTTGTAATCTCGGTATAACCTGCTATATTATGCACTTGATAATTAATTATTCGTGTTACGTTTGTTACTTTGTTATGAATATTGAGTAGTCGTATTATGTTTGTCTAAAGGAATTGTGGCCATGAGTTAATAACAGGAAATGTAAGATGAATTCTGAATCTATTGAATATGTATTTGATATGTCATTGTTTAGTATACTATCACTTGCTTGATTGGTCATTATGATTGTTTAAAGGTCGAAAGATGCAATTGTATTGATTATATTATGGATCGTCTGTCTATAATGGATTATTGCTATGCTTGTGAGAATTGGATAGTAAAACAATCGATAGCCTGGATTATGACATGTTTAAGGACTAATCTCACGTCTAACGACTTGATTAGAGGAAATACATATTTTATACTTCATACACGGACCATACTTTATGTACTTTATATATTAAGGGTTAAAGGCTGAAAGGATACCTTTTTATGTCGAGTAGATATATTAGTTTACATGATTACCCATCATGCTTTACTCTTATGCTTTGTCCGTGTACTCTTCATGTTACACTAGCTCGTTTATCTCTTGTACTCAGCCTTGGACAAACATGTCTTTAAATTAACTTGGCAAAACTTTTCAAAAATCTTAAATCCAACAAAAACGGTTTTAGTGATAAAGTGACAATCATTAGAATCTAACTTTGTTACACAACACTGATAAGAGAAACAATTTTCCTCTCTTGGGACAACCTGTTCTTACCTAAACCTTTACTATAAACGGGGGTTATACTTTTACCTATGTGTTTTGTGTATTAAGGAATCGGTAGAACTAGTATTATAAATTTAAAGCTTTTGGAACAAATCAAAGTTTTTGGTGCCGTTTCCGGGGAGGTTATTTTTGTTTATTTTAACAGTATTGAGAAAAAACGGTCGTTCGTTACTAAGTTTTCTTGCAAAAATTCGGAAAAATTTCCTCTCTGAGATATAAAGTGTTGGTCCCATTTAAACAAATAGGATTTAAGCTAAGTTTAATCAAACTTGCACCATGGTTAAGTAATGTAGAGTAATTCTTTGAAAGACATTTAGAAAACGTAAAAGTAAAAGACAAGATATTTTCAACGTTTAATTCCTATTAGAAATCAATTAAAGAATTATACCCAAGTGTTTGCGGAATAACAATTGGGATTGAAATGACAAGTGTGGTATAACTCCTCACTAAACTTAAGCTAAGGTTAAGTGACAACTAAAAGGTACCACTGAGCTATCTCAGAGACTAGGTTGTTCTTTTGAGGAGTAAAAGTTGGTTGTGAATGTCTAAGCATTAATTGCACAAACTTGTCAACTTTTACTCCTCTCTTATGTTTCTTATTTATACACAAGTAATTTACAACCGTTGTGATAAAAACAAAAGGTGACCTAAGCTAGTTAGTGTTGATATAAATAATGCCTAAAAACTTTATTAATATGTATCGATATCTCTATGTTTTGATAATCTCAAAACGTAAACTCATTGAACCACAAATTATGACGTAAACAAGTATTTGGTCGTAAATATTCATTTCGACGACCAAATCACTTAAGGTATGAATAAACAAAGTGTCTAATGCACTATATGATCAAAAGAACATTTTCTTAATCTCTAGATTTTTATAAATGTCACAAAAATTTTATATCTTTTAGAAAATCATTTTTGGTATTAAATAAAAATGTTTAATTAACCATAAATATATAAATTCAAATTTTCAACAAAAAATGGCAAAAATGTTCCAGAAAAACCTTCCCCACAAAAAGACAAAGCTGGGTAATATTCAGATGGGCGGCCCCCTTAATTATACTAGGCGGCCCCCTTAATAATTAAGGGGACCGACACGCTCCTCAGACTCCACAGCTTTGCCTATAAATACTAGACATTCCCTGCATTTTTTCCTTACCTTTTGCACTCTAAACTTTCTGATCTAAATCTCCATTTCTATTCTCTTAAACCCTTTGATCATATAATCATAAGCTTTTGTTTCCAAGTGATCTAACCTTCAACCTTTCAAGTGCAAGAGAAGAATACTTCAATCCTTCAAGACAAGAAGTATTACAACTTGTTATGACCTCCACATCCAAGTTGATTGTGCATCATCATTTGTATATTATTCATCCATTTGTGTATAAGTTGTGAATATTAGTTTGATAGTTTAAGCATAAGGAATTAGGCTAGTAAGGTGTGTAGATAGAGAAGTTGTGAAGATATTGTGGTGTGTAAGTAGTATAGGTGTGAAGAAGAAGTGGTGTGATTAAGTAGTGCTTAGGTGTGTAGAAGTTGTGAAGTTGTGGTGAAGAAGTTGTGTTATGGTGTGTAAGGTTTTCTCCGCCATAAGGGAGCTTGTTGACATAGTGAAGATAACTCTCGAGTTAGGTGCTCGGGGAGTGGAGTAGGGCGAAGAGGTGCTTCGTAGCCGAACCACTATAAATCTCTTGTCTCGCGGTTCGATCTCTCCATCTCTTACTTTTCTTATTACTTGTCTTGTTGTTCATTTCATATAGTTACTTATATATACTTGTTCATATAGTGCAAAAGAGTAGATTTCACATAAACTAGAATCAACATTTTTGAAACAAAGTTTTTATAAAATTAAAAAGAAGTAAAACTATACAACCCCCTCCCCCGCTTCTAGTTTTTCACAATTGGTATCAAGAGCCAGGTCAAACAAGATTTTTAAAATATGTTGTATTTTAAAACTTAAATCGATCTATGGAATCGGAAAAATATTTAGAAGGGCAATCTATGCAAAGGTCACCACTATTTGAAAGTGATGGTTTTCTTTATTGGAAAAATAGATTCGAAACTTATGTGAAATCTAAAGATCTTGATCTTTGGCATGTTATTACCTTTGGTGATTATCCCCCTATTCAAAATAATCCGGAAACTAAAATGGATGAAATTGTACCTTTTGAAAAACAAATGATGATTTGAAAAAGAAACTAGCAAAAAATAATGAAGCTAAAATGGTAATTTATAATGCGTTACCGCGCAAAGAATATGAAAGAATTTTTATGTGTAAAACCGCAAAAGAAATTTGGGATTCACTACTAATCACTCACCAAGGTAATAGTCAAGTCAAAGACAACAAAATAGATCTTCTTGTTCAACAATATGAACAATTTACGATTCCGGAAGAGGAATCAATAGATAGTGCTTTTGCTAAATTTAATACCATTATCACAAGTTTAAAAGCACTTGATGAGACTTTTTCTAGTAAGAATTGTGTTAGGAAATTTCTTAGGGCATTGCATCCAAAATGGCGAGCAAAGGTCACGGCAATTGAAGAATCGAAGAATTTGATGACGTTATCGCTCTATGAACTTATTGGCAATTTGAAGGTCCATTAAGAAATTATAAAGAGAGATTCGGAAACGGGCAAAGGCAAGAAAGAGCAAATCAAATCTCTTGCGCTAAAAGCCAAAAAGGAACTTAGTGACGATAATGATTCAAGTGACGAAAGTGAAGATGAAGAATATGCAATGTCGTACGAGAATTCAAGAAATTTTTCAAGATATGAGAAAGATTCACAAGACAACCACGAGACAAAAGAAGGTCATTTCAAAGAAATAGAAGCGATAACTATGGGAAAAGAAAGTGCTTTAGATGTGGAAGTCCAAATCATCTCATTGGAGAATGTCTAAAGCCACCGGGTTATGAAAATCAAGGCGCCTTCGTTAGTGGAACATGGAGTGATAGTGACAAGGAAGAAGTGGAAAAAGCAAGAGACGAAAAATGTCTTGTAGCCAAAGCGACCGATGAAATATGCCTAGGAATAGACTTGGAGCCCGATGAATGGATCAAGAATAGCAGATGCTCGAGGCACATAACGGGGAACCGCAAGTTATTTTCTTCATATAAGGCATACAATGGAGGTAATGTCATTTTCGGTAGTGACTTGCGTGGAAAAATCATTGGCAAAGGTACGATCTCTCAAGACTCACTTACTATTGAAAATGTTGATCATGTAGATAATTTAACATATAACTTATTTAGTATAGGCCAAATATGCGATAATAAGTGTAGGGTTACCTTTACCGAGAAACATAGTGAAATAGTTAAGGATGTAAAAGTAATCGGTAGAGGAATTAGGAAAGGAGGTGTATATGTTATGAAACTAGGAAACAAACCGGAAGATAGGATATGCCTGGCAACCTTAGATGAGAACTCCACTTTATGGCATAGGATATTAGGACATGTAAACATGCAACAAATACAATATTTAGCCTCTAAGGTATTAGTTAGAAATTTGCCTAACCTAAAATATGATAAACACTTTTATGATGCTTGTAAAATTGGAAAACAAGCTCATGCAAGCCACAAAGCTAAGAATATAGTATCTACTACTAGGTGCCTAGAATTATTACATATGGATCTATTTGGTCCATCCGCTGTGCGGAGCTACGGAGGAAACCGTTATACCTTAGTAATACTAGACGACTATTCACGATACACGTGGACTAGGTTTCTAAGTGATAAAACCGAGGCCTTTGAAAAATTTGAAATATTTAGTAAAATGATTCAAAATAAATTAGGATGTTCCATAGTATTTATTAGGATGGACCATGATAGGGAATTTGATAACGAAGTACAATTCGGAAAATATTGTGATTTAAATGGAATATCTCACAATTTCTCCGCTCCTCGTACTCCTCAATTAAATGGCGTAGTAGAAAGAAATAATAGGTCACTTCAAGAAATGAGTAGAACAATGCTAAATGAACAATCCATCCCACAAAAAACTTGGTGTCATGCCGTAGATACATCAACATATATAATTAATAGAGTATCAATTAGGAGAATTTTAGGAAAAACTCCTTATGAGTTGTTAATAGGTAGAAAACCTAACTTAAACTACTTTAGGGTATTCGGAAGTAAGTGCTATATTCTAAATACTAGGGATTACCTTACTAAGTTCGACCAAAAATCATACGAAAGAATATTTCTAGGTTACTCACAAAATAGTAAAGCATATATAATACTTAACAAACACACCATGAAAGTAGAAGAATCATTAAATGTAACATTTGATGAAACACCACCACCTCCTAAAACATTGCCTTTAGAAGATGATGACCTAGTTGAAGAAGAAGCCACTGAGGTTAGTAAAACAAAACCCTTGTGAAATGATAATGAAATTATAGACCTAGAAGATAACGAAGTAGTAAATATTAAGGAATCTAAATCACACCCATTAGATAACATAATAGGAAGCCTTAATCAAAGAACCCTTAGATCACAAGCCCAAGATAAAAATAATTTCTTTTGTTTCCTCTCAGCAATAGAACCTAAGAACATTAATGAAGCCTTAAAAGATGGAAGTTGGGTTATGGCCATGCAAGAAGAGCTAAATCAATTTAAGACAAATGATGTTTGGGAACTAGCCCCAAATCTAATAAACATGACCATCATAGGAACTAAGTGGGTATATAGGAATAAGTTAGATGAAAACGGAATAGTAACTAGGAACAAAGCTAGGTTAGTTGCCCAAGGTTATAATCAACAAGAAGGAATTGATTATGACGAAACTTACGCCCCCATAGCTAGATTAAAATCTATTAGAATACTCCTTGCCTATGCATGCGCCCTAGACTTTAAGTTATTTCAAATGGACGTGAAAAGTGTATTCCTCAATGGTTTTATCAATGAGGAGGTTTATGTGGCACAACCTCCAGGATTCATTGACTTCGCAAAACCTGATTATGTTTATAAACTCAAGAAAGCCTTATATGGACTCAAGCAAGCTCCTAAGGCTTGGTATGATCGATTAAAAGCATTTCTTATTAAACATGATTATTCCATGGGAATGGTAGATAACACTCTTTTCACTAAAAAGAAAAACCCAAATCTCATCATTGTTCAAATATATGTCGACGACATTATATTTGGATCGACTTGTCAAGAAATGTGTGATGAATTTGCCAAAATCATGCATGATGAGTTTGAGATGAGTATGATGGGTGAACTAAACTTCTTCCTAGGATTACAAATAAAACAATTAGAAGATGGAATAGTCTTTAACCAATCTAAGTACATTAGGGAAATGCTTAAGAAATTTGGACTAGAAGACTCAAAACCCATGAAAACACCAATGTCTACGGAAGTGAAACTCACAAGAGATGAAGAAGGTGAGTCCGTAGATAATACTAAGTATAGAGGAATGATAGGTAGTTTACTATACTTAACGGCAAGTAGACCCGATATCATGTTTAGTGTTTGCCTTTGTGCCCGCTTTCAAGAGGATCCCAAAACCTCTCACCTAGAAGCGGTTAAGCGTATCTTCCGATACATTAAAGGCACTATACACGTAGGATTATGGTATCCTAAGGGATCCGGCATAGAAACCATCGTCTATGCGGATTCGGATCATGCGGGAGACTACGTGGATACTAGCGGTATTTGCACGTTTATGGGATGTTGTCTAACATCTTGGTTTTCGAAGAAGAAAACCGCTCTTGCTATTTCTACCACTGAAGCCGAATATGTAAGCACTGGAAAGACATGTCAACAAGCACTATGGATGAAACAAGCTCTCGTAGACTATGGCATTAGGTTAGAAAATGTTCCTATTATGTGCGATAACAAAGGTGCTATAGATTTAAGTAAGAATCCCGTTCAACACTCTAGGACTAAACATATAGAAATACGTCACCACTTCCTTCGCGATAATGTATGAAAAGGAAACATAACTATAGAAAAGGTTTCATCGGAAGATAACATTGCAGATATATTCACTAAACCTCTTAAGCGCGAACTATTTAACCACTTACGTTTAGGATTAGGAATGATGGAACAAATTGACTAAATTTTATTACATTTTCGTTACTCATTTATTGCATAAAATTTATTTTCCTTTTCTTCTATTCATATCTGAGTCTAAGAATCTATTTCACACAAAATTGATGATTGGGAAACTACATTATATTGCATAAACATTTCTATAAAACCTAATCCATTTTATTCAAACAATTCTCACTTCTAGGAAACACATGAAAACTATTTTTTCTTGTATTGTTGAATAATGCTAAAAACATTCTTTAAAATCATGCATGAAATCTCACATGAATTGTCAAAATATATAATCTAATATATATACCTTTGACATTCATGAATTGAGCAAAATCGAATCAAGGAGAATTTGGATTGCTTCTTAGGATATCTTCATCTTTGCATTAGGAGTCGAAGCAATCACATCTACACATTTGTTGCATATGGCACACACTAAGAAAAAGTCAAGAATTACATTGTCACATTTGTTCCATCACTAGTTTCTCACTCGCTAGTTGCCTTTGCCCTTGCACTAAGATAGTTCTTCTAGGTAGAATGACTTGCTTGTTTGTTCTATTACTTAATTGTTTTTGCATGCATGCTTAGTTATGATTATATTACATGTTAAATTGCCTCAAAGAATTGAGCTTGGTTGAAACTAAACCTAAGAACACAACCTTTCTACAATTTCTACCAAAAACCCTATTCTGGTAAACTGGGAACCACCAGATGGGCGGCCCACTTAATTCATAAGGCAGCCCCCTTAATTATTAAGGGGACCGGCCCCCAATTAAGGGGACCGGCCATATGAAGGTCGAGTTTACAGAATCTTTTCTGCTTTTTAGCCCATTTTACCCTACACTTTCCAAAATTCACAAACATATTTTGTCCTAATCCCTCAAACAAACATTATCCATCCCTAATCACATAAATCCCACACTATCAATACCGCATTCTTCAAACTATCCACTCATCTCATCATGACTTTTCCTAACAAACCAAAATCAAAAGCCTCAAGGCTAGCAAGGATGACCGAAAAACCCGTTTGGTGAAGAAAAACAAGCCCTCAAAACAAGTCCATCACAACCAATGAAATTGGTAACCAATCAGCACCTCCAACTACTTACTTACCAAACTATACACCAAATCCACAAGGACATTCATTTGAACCACTTTACAAACCCTACAACATTGGCCAAACGTCCACCTTCATTCCAAACTACACATCTCAAACTCAAACCAACTACAATGATCCTTATCAATTTGGTCAACCATCAAACTACACTTCCAACAACTTCACTTCCAACTACACAACCCCACTTCATCCATATCAACCAAATGATTCACTCCACATTGCCACGGAAAAGCAAAAATTCCGTTAAAAATCAACCAAATCCATGACCTAAGTGATCTCCTTGCTATGCATCTTGCACAACGCAACAAAGGGCAACCTCCATCATCACCCTATGCAAATTGCTTACCACACTCTCTCAACTTGGATCAAGTTACAAACCACACCCACTATTGCCCTTGTTGCATCTCCTCCAAAAACAAATCCTTTACTTGAGTGAAGATATTTCTTGGATAGAATATCTTCTCACTCGTCCTCATCCTATACCTCCCTTAAAACGATAAAACATCGTTAGATCCACCTCGTCCGCTCCATACCCCACTCCATACCCTTCTCCATCAAACAACTAAGCTTTAGGCTTATGTTCCCCTCAAACAAATAAAGTCATTCAACCTGATGTTGCAAGCAAGTCCAAGCACTCTCTTTGGCAATTTAGGACTATTTTGTTTCTTTTCCTTTATTGTAATCAATATGCTTCAAGCATATTGAATGTTGTAATGATGCTCATATATGTTGTATGACCATCTTTATTGCTTGAATGAATTATTTATCTATGATTGTTTTACTCTTGCTTTGCAAATATATGTCTTGTACTCGTAACATGTTTTGTAGCCAAGCATTCCATAGCTCGATTCCTTGGTGCCGTCGAATGAGGGGGATCGGAGCACACATCAAGGGGGGCTTTCTACCCGTCTAACTTCATTTATGACGCTATTCGGCATAACCTTTTTGATTCTACAAAAAGGGGGAGAAGTGAATATAAACTCACTAAATACTTGTCTAAAAATTAATTTTTAGACTTAAGGAGTTTAGGTTTTGTAATCATCAAAAAGGGGGAGATTGTTGATATAAATAATGCTAAAAAACGTTATTAACTTGTATCGATATCTCTATGTTTTGATAATCACAAAACGTAAACTCATTGAACTATAAATTATGACGTAAACAAGTATTTAGTCGTAAATATTCACTTTAACATCCAAATCACTTAAGGTATGAATAAACAAAGTGNAACTTCACTTCCAACTACACAACCCCACTTCATCCATATCAACCAAATGATTCACTCCACATTGCCACGGAAAAGCAAAAATTCCGTTAAAAATCAACCAAATCCATGACCTAAGTGATCTCCTTGCTATGCATCTTGCACAACGCAACAAAGGGCAACCTCCATCATCACCCTATGCAAATTGCTTACCACACTCTCTCAACTTGGATCAAGTTACAAACCACACCCACTATTGCCCTTGTTGCATCTCCTCCAAAAACAAATCCTTTACTTGAGTGAAGATATTTCTTGGATAGAATATCTTCTCACTCGTCCTCATCCTATACCTCCCTTAAAACGATAAAACATCGTTAGATCCACCTCGTCCGCTCCATACCCCACTCCATACCCTTCTCCATCAAACAACTAAGCTTTAGGCTTATGTTCCCCTCAAACAAATAAAGTCATTCAACCTGATGTTGCAAGCAAGTCCAAGCACTCTCTTTGGCAATTTAGGACTATTTTGTTTCTTTTCCTTTATTGTAATCAATATGCTTCAAGCATATTGAATGTTGTAATGATGCTCATATATGTTGTATGACCATCTTTATTGCTTGAATGAATTATTTATCTATGATTGTTTTACTCTTGCTTTGCAAATATATGTCTTGTACTCGTAACATGTTTTGTAGCCAAGCATTCCATAGCTCGATTCCTTGGTGCCGTCGAATGAGGGGGATCGGAGCACACATCAAGGGGGGCTTTCTACCCGTCTAACTTCATTTATGACGCTATTCGGCATAACCTTTTTGATTCTACAAAAAGGGGGAGAAGTGAATATAAACTCACTAAATACTTGTCTAAAAATTAATTTTTAGACTTAAGGAGTTTAGGTTTTGTAATCATCAAAAAGGGGGAGATTGTTGATATAAATAATGCTAAAAAACGTTATTAACTTGTATCGATATCTCTATGTTTTGATAATCACAAAACGTAAACTCATTGAACTATAAATTATGACGTAAACAAGTATTTAGTCGTAAATATTCACTTTAACATCCAAATCACTTAAGGTATGAATAAACAAAGTGTCTAATGCATTTTATGATCAAAGTAACATTTTCTTAGTCACTAGATTTTTATAAAATGTCACAAACATTTTATATCTTTTAGAAAATCATTTTTGGTATTTAATAAAAATGTTTAATTAACCATAAATATATAAATTCAAATTTTCAACCAAAAATGGCAAAAATGTTCCAGAAAAACCTTCCCTTCGAAAAGACAAAGCTGGGCAACGTTCAGCTGGGCTGCCCCCTTAATTTTGTTAGGCGGACCCCTTAATAATTAAGGGGACCGGCACGCTCCTCATGCTCCCCAGCTTTGCCTATAAATACTGGACATTCCCTGCATTTTTTCTTCACCTTTTGCACTCTAAACTTTCTGATCTAAATCTCCTCTCTATTCTTTCACACTCCTTTGATCATATAATCATAAGCTTTTGTTTCCAAGTGATCCAAGCTTCATCCATTCAAGTGCGAGAGAAGAATACTTCTATCCATCAAGACATGAAGTATTACAACTTAAGTGTAACCTCAACATCTAAGTTGTTTATGCATCATCATTTGTAAAGCATTCATTCATTTGTGTATAAGTTATGAATATTAGTTAGTTAGGTGCAAACTTAAGGAATTAGGCTAGTAAGGTGTGTAGATAGAGAAGTTGTGGAGAGATTGTGTTGTGTAAGTAGTATAGGTGTGAAGAAGAAGTGGTGTGATTAAGTAGTGCTTAGGTGTGAAGTAGTTGTGAAGAAGTTGTGTTGTGGTGTGTAAGGTTTTCTGTTGGATCGATATACTCTGACCAAACTAACTATGTAGCTTGTTAAGGGCTTAGTAATCTTGGATAAATCCTAAACTACTAACAATGAAACACTGAATGACTTTGTTAAATATGCGGAATCTATTTAAACAAAGCTTAAGAAGAATAATAAACTTCAACGATTCTATTAACTCTTTGAATCTGCTTTCGTACACAAACTCACAAACAACCCTAACAACTCTAATATCGAACTTGTAGTTTTTCTCTAAAACGTATATCTCTAATGCCAACCTAGGGATCCTTTTATAGGCATAAGGAAAACCCTAGTCGGTTTACAATACTTGAACGACAAGTAAACAAACTCTAATCTAAAGAACATTCTAGAATTACATTGTAATCCTTAAACGTTTTACATTGTAGTCCTTATAGCATAGCAGTACTTTAATAAACAGTACGTTGACTTTCTTCAGCAGCACTTTGACTTTTATGAGAAGCAGTACTTTGATCTTCCAGCAGTACTTTGTTTTTATAACCCAACAATCCTCCCCTAACTTGAATTCTACTTGCTTGATTTCAAGTTTCTTTGTTTTCCCCTTAAGCCATATCATCTTTAACTTCAAGGAATGATTGTATCTTTCTGTACTGTAATCATATAATCACCATCAAAGTACTCTTCATCAGCAATCTTTATCAGCAACAATTCTTTGTCTTTACAGCAACTTTAATTCTTCTCAGCTACTCAGCAACACAAGGTACATCAAATCTGTTAAGTTTCATACTATTCTCATCACTTCCAGGTGTGTTAACTCCTGTGAGAGGTGAATCATTGAAAAATAATGGATTTTGATATCTCTTTAACAAAGCCATTAACTCTGGAGTAGCCAATGTTTAGGTTAGTAAACCATGGTACATTGATAATCATATGATTTTTAGCAAATCATCAGCTATCAACGGATTTGAGTATTCTTTACCAATAGCCATTTGCTTTTGGACTAGCTAGTTCTTTTAGTACAATTACCATGGTGAACTAATTACCATATAAATGGATTTTCCACAGCCTTTACCACAAGCCATTTTCTTGTGGGCTAGCCAACTCTTCACTTATCACAGATATGGTGAGCTGAAACCATACAATTTTTAGTAAATTGTCAACTAAAAACGGATTTGATAATCATATCAGAGCCGTACCCTCATGATGAGTCAAACTCTTTCTTGTTTATTAAACATGGTGAGTTGAATACCATTTGTTGTGTAGCACAAGTACTAACACCATGTATATCTCAAAAAACAATCTGTTGCTGTAAACCTTTGTGCTTCAAAAAGTATTTTGCACATGACAAAAATTGTTATTTCAAAAAGACTTTACTGGTTTTATGCTGCAAGCAGTACTTTGTGAAAGTACTATTTGATCAGCAGCACTTTGAATAAAGTACTTGTTTATTCAAAAGATTTAAATAATTAAGACCATACCAGTAATTACACATCATCATCTTTTAGTATTGTCCAATTAATGAACAAATTAATCACCATTAGAGCAGTTTCATCCTCTTGATCTACTTCCATACCATGATCCAGCATCCTCATCATCAGATCTCTTGTAAGAGGATATCTTCTTTCTGCTAACATATAGATCATAGTACCATCTTCCAACTCTAAGACATGCACACCAGCCTTTTCAAAGAATTTCCAACTTTGAATTTCCCAGACTTCTTGATTCTTCCAAATATCATCTGTGCTTGTCTCCTCTGTTTCCCATATTGTTGTGAGATCTCCCAGAAACAATACACCAATTCCTTTGAGTGGAATTTGTTCAAAATAAGCTTGAATTTGTTGGTGTAGATGAAACAAATATTCTCTGTCTATAAGATGCAATACATCCAACAACAAATTGAATGCTCTGAAGCTGTTATCTTCTCTATGGAAAACAAAATAATCTCCATCTTTCTCAGATTCTATCACTTCCAAATCTGATATCTTAGCCTTTGTAGCAGCATCTTCTTTTGACTTAGGAAGCTCAAAGTCAACAACTCTTAGGTAATTCCTCAGTTCATTAATTGTGTTTGCTCTTAATTCCACTTCAGATTTAGACTTCTTTGATGACTGTGATTTAGTTGTTGTTCTTTTCCTTTTATTACCAGCCTCCATCATCTGTTTTCTTTCTTCAGTATCAAAACCAATAATGCCATCTACTTGCCTTTGATAAGCTTCTCTGACAGCATCATATAAATCCTTCATTTCTTGATACTTTAACTTCTGTAAACCTTTGTATCCTCGACCTTTCAAATAACTCATGTAAAAATTTCTTTCTTGAGCTTTTGTCATTGGTCTTCTTGGTTGAACAACAATCTCTCTTTCTTTTTCAAACTCAGCATCAAGTTCTGCTTGTAACTGTTTAGCAGCTTCTTCACCTTTAGCTTCTTGAAAAGCCCTTATCTGTGCTAAAGTGAATTCCTTCTTCTTCTTCTTTTTCTCTGGTTCTAGCATGATTCCTTTCCCTTTGTCTTTAGGATCAGTTTCTTGAGTAGGTTGAGAAGAAGGTTGTTCTTGAGTATGTTCAACTTCTTGAATAACAATGCCTCTAGGTCTGGATATACTCATCATAATCTCAGCAATAGTCTCATCATCACTATTGGTAGATTTTCTAACCTCTTCTTCCTAAACTGGATTGGATGGACCAACATCTTCTTCAAAATCCAAGGTCCTTGGTGTCATTAAAAACTGTCTCTCAGTACTTTGATAAGCAGTATCTTGATGAGCAGTACCTTGAGCATTTTCAACACCAGTATCTTCCACATCCAATTCTTCTTTATCATCACCACTTCTGACTTGAATATCAGCATCTTGAACATCCATTTTCTCAGTCTCATCAATCTTTCTCTCAGTAGTATCTTGATGAATGTTTTCTTCAAGTGGTGTTATTTCTTCAAGGGGTTGAATATCATCATCATCTTCACTTTTATTCAAACCAGCATCTTCATTCACATTCGTATTCTGCAAATTCCTCCCCAATGGGAATGAAGAATGTTTCTTGAATTTTCTTTTCTTGGACTTAGGTTTGTGAGCACTTTTCTTTTGTGACTTGACCCATATCCTGTGATGTTTAATAAGTGGCCAAACAAACCTCTTTAATCGGTTGAACTTGTTGTTCAACCTCAAAAGTAGTGTAGCTTGATCTTCATTAGCTTTCTTCAGTCTCCTTAGTTCCCTTGTCAAAGCATAAGCATTCAAAACTCCTTCTTGAGCAGGTGTCTCCTCATCAGCCATCACCCCCTCATCTCCTCCAGATGTTTGAGAACCATCTGTGGAAGTATAATCATTGGGAGTGGGTGGTTGATTCTCAACATCTTCTAAAACAGGACCACCAGTACCTTGCAGAGAAGCAGTCCTTTCTTTGGAGGCAGTATGTTGAGAAGCATCGCCTCCTTCTGAGTGTGAATGCTCTGAATGTTGTGAAATGATGCGTGGTTTTGTAACCTTACAACAGGTTTTACCTCTCGAGGGATCTCAAGAGGCTTACAACCCCACCAGCCAGTGTACCTGACCGATGTAGTATAGGATAGTGGTAAGTACGGGGGATTGATCGTTCTCTCACAGGGAATAGTGTTCGTTAGGATAGAAAAGCTAATCTAATAGGTCTAAAGGTGGAAGGAAGATTCTTTTTGTATTTTTATATTTTTTAGAAAGCAAGTAAAATCTCGGTTTTTAGAGGAAGGGCGGAATTAGTTGCTAGTCAACTAACCCAAGTTTACTACTTATGCAAATTAAAATAAAATAAATATCTAAACTATTGTGGTTGTGAAAACAATATGGAGAAAATTGTGTTTACTTAGATTTCATTACTCCCTAACTATCTTTTACCGGTTAATTGATATGTGTGTTACTTGTGTGGATGAAGGGTGTATTCCTAATAACTCATGGAGTGGCATACATATCTCTCCAATTCTATGAGCTCTTATCTCGCCCTATGCCATGCACGGCACAACCATAGGGGTTGTAAACAGTGGCTCATGCGTTAAATACTACCTTAATAGCCTAGTATGCCTCGACTACATGTTTCCCAAGACGTTCAAGCACGTTACCATAAAGGAGGTTGGCCAGTTTTCTTGAGCCTAACATCGATGAAACAATCATCCCAACAAACAACAACACACACCAATTAACCAATAATTAATAGTTAGGTTTCATTAGATCTAAGCAAACACTAGGGAATTTAGCTACTCATGTTAATTGAAAGACAAGCAAGATAGATAGACAACCAACACAAAGACATATTGATTGAATTAAAGTGAAGACTTATCTTTAATTAAGCACTAGGGTTCCAAGGGTTGGAAACCCTAAAAGTCACAGAAAATTCGTCTTTAGGGTTTGCCCTAAAAGTCCCCCACAAAGTTCCACCACTTATGAATGAAAATTTGGAAAATATATATAGAAAATAAGTTCGGACGGCGTCAGCTTATAGGGCCTGACGCCGTCAGCTCGCCACCATTAGGGTTCTCGGATGGCCTAGATCCATTTAGGACGTGGTCAGCTTGTAAAACTCTCTGGGCCGTCTCTCTTTAAATTAACACGTGATGGCCTACATCTTCTAACATCTGACGCCGTCAGGTGTAAATTCTTGAAATCTTTCTGGCCTGTCGTTTGATAATTGAATTCCACTCTTTTGTCATCCTTACTGACGGCGTCACCTTGTGACTCCTGACGCCGTAAGGTTGTAATTTCCAGCTTCTTTGAGACTTTGTCGTTTTCTTCACTTTTATGCTCCAAAAACGTCCGAATATGCATGTTTTCTAGAATTCCTCTCAAAAGTACCTAAAATGAAAAAAGGAACGATTTAGGGCAATATTTGATCAAATTTTTGGATGTTCATATTGTAATAAGGGTGTGTGTGGTTTCTCCTCTTTCTCTCTCTAGAAAACACACACACCTTCCCCAATTCTTTAATCTAATATACCATGTTTACTCTTTATTTCGAGCATCCCCGACCTCCTGAATAGTGATTCTTGGTCATTACACTTGTTGTGCACCTTTTGCTTTTGTGGCCATGAACTTAGCCAAATACCATGGAATGTCAACAAAATCCCCTCCTTCCATGCTTTGCATTAAGAACAAATCTTCAACCGTCATCTTTTCTCATGCCGAATGCCTGGCACGAACTGATATAGCCAAGAGTCTGTGTACTAAACGGCAGATAGGATCCATGATGGTTTTGTAGGAAGGTGGACTTCTGGACTTGTAATCTGCTAAACCCGAAATTTGCTGATAGTAAGTTGTAGGATTATAGTCATACGGTCTCTCCCTTAAACAAAGGTTGTGGCATTCTTGAAAGGCGGTAGAATCAAGTGTTCTACTAGAATAAAGTCCCATTGCAGAGATGAATTGCCTCATAGTCATCTCTCTCCTAACACCACCAAGCTGGAAAAATAAACAGTTCTTCATCATATTGGTCACGTCTTCCTCAAAATCAACTAAGGCCAAGAATTCCCAAACATATTCTTGGATGACTGGTTCATTATTAGTAAAAATGGTCATCCAAGCTCTGCAAGTAAAACTTCCATTGAGGCAATTAAATTTGGTGTTACACAATTTCTCCAACTTAGTCGTAACATCTCCTTCGCTAATGGTATCGAGAGCATCCTCAATTGTTTTACCTATTAGTTCACGGAGTTCTTCTTTGGAAATCTTTCTATCAGCCGGATCATAGTCCAGGAACTTAAACCATTGAGTAGGACCGTTGTTATTGTTTCCTGAAAAAAATAAGAAAGTTAGAAACATAAGAATAATAGGTTTTAGATCCTACGGCGTAGCGCTGTTAGTAGCTACGCCGTAACTGATTTATATAAAGACTACGACGTAGTTCCATTACTAACTACACCGTAATTGTCTTAAGTGCTCTTTGTAAAATGGTTGTAGTTTTGAAAATGGTTGTTCTGTTTAAAATCTTGAGCTACGGCGTAGTTCAATAACTAGCTACGCCGTAGTCATGAAATTTTGAAAATTATGTTTTGAGCAAAAACAAGTACTACGGTGTAGCGCTATGACTAGCTATGCCGTAGCGACCATTCTGCTATCGCTAACTGCTATTGTTACGGGGCAATGATCAATTTGCTACGCCGTAACCATAAAAATTCCTACCAAAGTTTCAAATAACGGTTTCCCAGTCAAATATTTAGCGGGGAAAGTTCAATTACATCGATAAGTAGCAATTTAAACCTAACCCTAATTTTTTAATTAATTTGAATCGAGTAAAGCTAAATCAAATTCATATATTTGTTCAAAACATCAATTAACAGGTTAGATCTTAACCCTAATCGCGTTCAAATCCTACCCATCTAATGCTAGCAAGAACAAACCCTAATAATTGCAAATAAATTATAAGAAAGTCAAGATAAGAAGTTAGGGTTGTTTACCTGCCATTGTGGATGCAAAGGAAAGGGAATGATCAAATTTCTTGGAAATTTTTCCGAACAGTGGTCGTGTGTTTGTGAAGAATGAGTTGCAACTGTCTATGTGTGTGCAGAACACGTTTTTATACCCTCAGGTTGCTACGCCGTAGCTCTTTGAAAGAGCTACGCCGTAGTTAGTGCAAAAGTTCAGTTTTTATTTTAATTATAAAATATTGCTACGGCGTAGTTCGGTTTGCTGCTACGTCATAGTTAGGTCAAAGTTTAAATGATAAATTGTAAGTTTGCGTACCTGGATATTCATGATTTCGTAACGAGGTCAAAACTTATATGTAGATTGTCAATGTATGTTTTGTCTTGATCTTTTAATGTAAAAATTGAAACATACCTTAATTCGCCTAAATAAACTGCTCCCCGGCACCGGCGCCAAAAACTTGATGCGTTTTATTCATCCTGTTTTACATTTATAAATTTGGAGTTATAAGGATTAACACATACTAATGGGCAGTGTACCCGGTCATGTGTAGTATGCCTTTAGGTAAATCCGAGTGTCGTCCCAAGAGCTGTTGTTCTGGCGAACTAAGATAAGTACTAAAAAAGGGGTATTAGTTGAATAGAGTAAATAGTAACCAAGAATCCAAGACGTAAATAAACAAAAGAGGAAATAAAGATACTAGGGCTTAAGATAGGTTACTAAGATATTAAGGCAAAGCATATTCATATTCTAGTATTCTATGTAGTGGGTGAAAGTCGACAAGAGTCAATTGGTCAGATCGTCAGCCCTATCATGCATCTTGCCCTATTCCCGACTATTGTAAAGCCGAGAGTTCATCGGGTGGCGTGAACCTATGAAGATGCAAGAGTCATTAAGTTCCATGTTTAATAGACTTGTTCTAGTGGAACCCGGCATGGTCACATCTTAGATTCCCTCTAGCTCCTTAAGCGTACCCGGTTGGTAGGTGGTCTGTAACACCCCCAAAATCTGGTTTAGCGGAAGCATACATGTTACTGGGGTGCTACTCAATTGGTATCATAACACAAGTACAAAGAACGGTTTTTATCCCAACATTTAGAATAACTTTCATTATCAAAAAAATTTCAAATTTACATCGCCCAAAAATAGTGTGGAAATATAGGCCCATATAAGAGTTTAAGCGGTCCCAAATATATGTCAGAGTTGTCTATGACCATGCCATGCCATGCCAAAGCCTTCAATAGTTAGCTATCGCCTTAATCCTGAAAATACATGCTAAAAAGTGTCAACACGAGGTTGGTGAGTTCATAGGTTTATAATAAAACAGTAGTATTGTGAGTTCAATAGAGTTTTGTGACCATTGTGTGGCTCACAATGTCATGAAAATAGTGTTTACCTTACAATAAAATTAAAATTGTGGACCATGAGTAGAGTGTGTGATCATTACAACGAATATAATGTCACATAGTAAATAGTTTATTACGCTAGCACTAAGTTCATGCAACCGAAGCTATAACAGTGTGCATGCTCAAAGAGCATGTAATCAAATATAGGGCCCGACAAGTGTTTATCCCAGACACTTGTGTTTCGACATGGTATACGTTCACGTTTGCCTATCCGGTCAAACTGAACGGGGGAGTTACCCCCAATAGATCTATTTATAACATTCGCGCTTCCCAGCAGGAATTAACGGTTCATGAGGTGGGCATAATTAGGACATAACAGAGCTTAGGCTAATCCACGTAATAGCATAAGTAACAGTTCTCTTGGTCCATAAAATAGTTTTGCATGTTTCTTACCCCAATTGTAAAACCAGTATAAATAGAGTGGGGCTATGAACTCACATATTAGATTCAAACACTTGTGTCCGTGAGGAAAAATAATCAAGTACGCAACCAATATACACATAAATGCATTTGAATAATCAATCAAATATTCAGCAAAACAGTAGTGTTTGAGTAACAATTGTGCAGTCAAATAGAACAAGCATCGAGTTTAGTTAAAAACGAGCATGTATTCTCCCCCAAAATAGTTTAAAAACAAAAAGGTAGGGGTCATGAACTAACCTCAGTAGAGTATGCAGTCAGATTGTGAAATAAATCAAATAATGTTCGGCACCAACACGCGACCTATATTAGTAAGGCGTGTCTTAGTTCACGGCTTAAGTTTAATGCTCAACGAAGTTAAAATAACTCAAAAGTTTTTAGAGTGTTGTGTTATTATTGCTTGTGTGGCAGCATTTAAGTTTGAAAACGGTTTTCTAAACGTTGGTGTGTATTGGCTCTTGGAAGTGTATAACGAATATGGCCTCGAGAGTGGATAGTCTTTGGTTTGGAATTAATCCAAGACAAAAGGTGGGGAAATAATCAACGATAAATATTAGACGTTGGCGGATAATTGGCAACATCGACGTTAGAAGTACATATACTTATTTAGCTACGTGTATTTATATAATTAAGTGATGGTTTCAAAGTATTTATGTTTAAAACGAACTAGTAACTATATACTTTAAGAATGTATGTTTGTTTAAAATGTTTATTGTCCTAATTTTAGAGTTGTTAAAAGTATTTTAAATGTAAAATTCTTATGAAAATTAGGCGTGACTCGACTATACGTTTGAATAATGAGCCATTGTGTATTGTTTATAAGGCTCAAGTAAATCCTTATAAGCCAAAGTAAGTCAATTACAAAATATGTGAACCATTTGTATCAATAGCAAGTTCAAAACTTAAGAATTTGATTTAGTCAATTTTTATAGGTTTCAAATGTACATGTACATAGCTTTGCTTATGAGCTTGTTATAAGTTATGTCGCGAACTTGTGGTCGAGCGATATGAATTGAGTCGGGAATGAGTCGTAAAATGAGTCTTTGTGAAACTCGTTGTCGAGTATAGTAGAATGGGTCGGAATATAGTTTGGATTAAGCCGAGTATGTGGTACACGCGAGGATCACGAGATAGGTTTGGATTATAGCTCAACAGACAAGAAGGTGTACACTTGAAAACTGTTATATACAATCGCACCCTTATATCAGTTCTAAAGAGGACGAGGTGGGCTGTCAGAAACAAACAGATCCTAGTTAATCTGGGCTCGAAATAAACCAATGGGCTTGTAGCCATGCCCATTCGTAGGCACCCCTTGATAGTCTGGGCTTGAGGCCCAATGATGGAACAGCTTAAACACCAGTTCAAATTCAATGTTTGCAGCAGGTTGGTATTTCTAGTTACGAAATAGATCAAATACAAAATAACGCAAGGAATACCAAGACTCCTCTCGGTTTAGAAGAACCTACTCGAGACTCACACGACCATGCTCATTGTCTTGTGATAGACGCGGGTATCAAACACCCTTCGGGTGTTTCTCCCTTGTGACCCAAAGCAACGAACACCACTTAGGAGTTTATCTTGCATACCAATACAACAATGACTACTTTGACAGTTTGGTTAATAATCAGAACGCAACAACGCTACGCATCATGAGGACACTTAAGAGTTATGACCAACTTTGCTCCTCGACCATCGGGTACAACCCGACTTGAGTGGAGGCTCGATACCAGTCACACCCTCACAGGTTTGTGATGGTACAGTACACACAGAACAAGTAAAACGATATCCTTTCGACGTGGGTTCAACCTCAGCCGATTAGTACTACAAATAGCAATCTGAATACGCCAAAACTAATAAGCACGAATCCGTTTTAAGCCAATACGAATTAACACTACTAAGGCCAATACTGTTTACTCTTTGTTTTAGTTTTCATGATTTTCCATCACAAACTTTACCACACAAGATCAACAACAACTCTAAAGATTTTCAATCATTCACATATTTGAACATATTCAGTCGACAACCAGAAATCAAAAGAACATTTACCACGAAAAAAAATATATAAACCATCAAGAACTAAATAAAACATAAAAGTATCCATATATTCGAATGGAATCCAAAACCTTCAACACAAACATGATAACAGATTCGAATTAAGGAAAAGGAAATAGGTTCTTACAACACAACTAGAGAGGATTACAAAGAAGGTCGAGAAGAACACGAAACAAAAACTCCAAACTCAGATTCAACAAGCAATTCCACACACCCCTTGGACTTGGAACTCGTTCCCTCCCAGAATACCGATTACACCTTTACTATTTTTGAGTTGATATATTTCTTTGATAGTTTGTTTGANAACACAACTAGAGAGGATTACAAAGAAGGTCGAGAATAACACGAAACAAAAACTCCAAACTCAGATTCAACAAGCAATTCCACACACCCCTTGGACTTGGAACTCGTTCCCTCCCAGAATACCGATTACACCTTTACTATTTTTGAGTTGATATATTTCTTTGATAGTTTGTTTGAGTGTGTGGAACCTTGTGAACCGAGTTGGGTTATAAAAACGTAAACAAGGAATGGTTTGATTCCTTCTCTTCTTGATAGTAGATGGTTGGAAGCCATAAGGGGAAGTCGTCCCCCCCCACGCTCCACTCTGCCTCGCTGACACCCAACAATACAAGGGTCTGTGGTTTGTTGTGACCACCTCGTGGCTAAACTAAGATGAAAAAGAGGAGATGGGGGTCATCTTGAAGCGTTGCAGTAGGATTCAGATCTGGGTTTTGTTTGTCTTGGTTGTATCGAAATAGAGAGAGAAGAGAAGGAGACAATATAAATGTACATAAGTACATGTGTGGGGGTGGCTTGATATCAGCTCCAAGGACGAGTTTATTGTAATTTACTCTTTTATTGTTATTGTTTTTACTTGTTTTAAAGTTGTAAATAAAATAAATAAAATGTGCAAATTTACTTTTGAATAAAAGGTAAGGTATGTTTTATTTGCACTTTGCAAATGACTTGCATTTATTCGGTAAGTTTTAAGAAATTCTCGCATTTGTTTTTGCCTTATTAACTTGGTGTTGGTACGCGTGTGGTGTGGTGCGAGATAACCTCTCGTGTTTGATCAACAATGATCGGTAACAGTCAGAAAACGAAATGAATCACATACTTTAGATAAAATAGTCAGTGAGGTGAGTTACTCTTTAGTGTGCGGGTTTGTTTTCCCGAAATAGTTTTGTAAGCTCATGTATGATTAGGTAAATTGATGTTTATTATTTAAAATTAGTTCAAAAAATTCCAGTTTGTTACATGGTCCTTGGGTTAATTCGCACATAAGGAAAGGTAGTACTATGGCCAATTCTTACCAATCCCCACAACCTACTCATCTAGGGTCCTAGGGTTAATTCACCTAGACTAGTAGATACTACCAAGCTTTTACACTACCAAAGCGAAAGGATAACGAACAAGCAAAGAAAACTTCTACATAAATAAACATGAATAATAAACTTAAACCAAATCTTAATAAAGAGAATTCATGAATGTAAAACAAAATAGAATTCGAACATGTAATAGACTAGGATGCTCCTAGTCTAATTATACACCATCTCTCTAGCCTTCGTGGTCTTCATTCTTCTTCTGGGTCGTTCTCCTCAAACCCTAGTGAAGGTTTGGGGGAGAGGAACTTGACATCGAATAGACGAATATCCTTTGGTATTTATAGTGCTCGTCATCGCTACGGCGTAGTCATCTGGTAGGACTATGCTGTAACCTTTGTTAATCATCTCTACGGCATAGCTTGTTGGAATGCTACGTCGTAGTCTTCGTAAAATCTTTCCTACGCCGTAACTCAATGACTTGTTATTGGTGTAGGGCTCTTATCTTCAATATTACGCCGTAGTCCAATTACTAACTACGGCGTAGCTTGGTAGTTTACTCTATTACGCCGTAGCTCATTTGCTTGCTACGGCGTAGTCTACATCACTTGGGGTATAAATCATCTAATGGTGTAGTTTCATCACTTAACTAGACCGCAGTGTTTATGTCTTCATAGTAACTTTAAGCGTAATTCCCATTCTTAAGCCATTAAATCATCAATAACGTACTTTTACTCATCTTTACCCTGAAACCAAAATAGGAAGAAATAAGAGTATATATTCTTCATATGAATAGAAAAGATGAGCAATTCAAAGGGAAATTAACGCTTAAATCATGGGTAAATTTGACGTTATCAACGATACACGTGGACTAGGTTTCTAAGCGATAAAACCGAGGCATTTGAAAATTTTGAAATATTTAGTAAAATGATTCAAATTAAATTAGGATGTTCCATAATATCTATTAGGACGGACCACGGTAGGGAATTTGATAACGAAGTAGAATTCGGAAAATATTGTGATTTAAATGGAATATCTCACAATTTCTCCGCTCCTCCTACTCCCCAATCAAATGGCGTAGTAGAAAGAAAGAATAGGTCACTTCAAGAAATGAGTAGAACAATGCCAAATGAACAATCCATCCCACAAAAATTTTGGTGTCACGCCGTAGATACATCAACATATATAATTAATAGAGTATCAATTAGGAGAATTTTAGGAAAAACTCCTTATGAGTTGTTAAGAGGTAGAAAACCTAACTTAAACTACTTTAGGGTATTCGAAAGTAAATGTTATATTCTTAATACTAGGGATTATCTTACTAAGTTCGAACCCAAATCATATGAAGGAATATTTCTAGGTTACTCGCAAAATAGTAAAGCATATATAATACTTAACAAACATACCATGAAAGTAGAAGAATCATTAAATGTAACATTTGATGAAACACCACCACCTCCTAAAACGTTGCCTTTAGAAGATGATGACCTAGTTGAGGAAGAAGCCACTGAGGTTAGTAAAACAAAACCCTTAGGAAATGATAATGAAATTATAGACCTAGAAGATAACGAAGTAGTAAATATTAAAGAATCTAAATCACACCCATTAGATAACATAATAGGAAGCCTTAATCAAAGAACCCTTAGATCACAAGCCCAAGATAAAAATAATTTCTTTTGTTTCCTCATAGCAATAGAACCTAAGAACATTAATGAATCCTTAAAAGATGAAAGTTGCGTTATGGCCATGTAAGAAGAACTAAATCAATTTAAGACAAATGATGTTTGGGAACTACTCCCCAAACCAATGAACATGACCATCATAGGAACTAAGTGGGTATATAGGAATAAGTTAGATGAGAACGGAATAGTAACTAGGAACAAAGCTAGGTTAGTTGCCCAAGGTTATAATCAACAAGAAGGAATTGATTATGACGAAACTTATGCCCCCGTAGCTAGATTAGAATCTATAAGAATATTACTTGCCTATGCATGCGCCCTAGACTTTAAGTTATTTCAAATGGACTTGAAAAGGGCATTCCTTAACGGTTTTATCAATGAGGAGGTTTATGTGGCACAACCTCCGGGATTCATTGACTTCGCAAAACTTGATTATGTTTAGAAACTCAAGAAAGCTTTATATGGACTCAAACAAGCTCCTAAGGCTTTGTATGATCGATTAAAAGCATTTCTCATTAAACATGATTATTCCATGGGAATGGTAGACAACACTCTTTTCACTAAAAAGAAAAACCCAAATCTCATCATTGTTCTAATATATGTCGACGACATTATATTTGGATCGACTTGTCAAGAAATGTGTGATGAATTTGCCAAAATCATGCATGATGAGTTTGAGATAAGTATGATGGGTGAACTAAACTTCTTCCTAGGATTACAAATAAAACAATTAGAAGATGGAATATTCTTTAACCAATCTAAGTACATTAGGGAAATGCTTAAGAAATTTAGACTAGAAGACTCAAAACCCATGAAAACACCAATGTCTACGGAAGTGAAACTCACAAGAGATGAAGAAGGTGAGTCCGTAGATAATACTAAGTATAGAGGAATGATAGGTAGTTTACTATACTTAATGGCAAGTAGACCCGATATTATGTTTAGTGTTTGCCTTTGTGCCCGCTTTCAAGAGGATCCCAAAACCTCTCACCTAGAAGCGGTTAAGC
>LBNU01010757.1:46085-66403 GCA_014162995.1 Artemisia annua | reverse complement strand
GTACTCGTTTAGGGCTTTTTGGTTGGTTTTCAGGCCATTTATGCAATATCCTTTCCTGCACAGTCACAAACACAAAAACACTATATCTTTGGCGTTTCACGTTAGTTTTTGGTCTGATACACACTTAAACTAAGGTCAAAAGTATGTGTAAAATAGCACATATCAGGCACGTGCACCTTATCGTTTAGCACCATCAGAAATGAAGGAGCTATCGGAACAACTACAAGAATTGTCGGAGAAAGGATTCATTCGACCGAGCTCGTCGCCTTGGGGAGCTCCGGTGTTGTTTGTGAAGAAGAAAGACGGGTCATTTCGTATGTGTATCGATTAGCGCGAGCTTAACAAGTTGACGGTCAAAAATCGTTATCCACTTCCAAGGATTGACGATTTGTTTGATCAACTTCAAGGCTCAAGTGTGTATTCCAAGATTGACCTACGGTCAGGTTACCATCAGCTCCGCATCCGAGAAAAAGACACTCCAATTACTGCATTTAGAACTCGGTATGGTCACTACGAGTTCCAAGTGATGCCGTTTGGATTGACAAATGCACCAGCGATATTCATGGACTTGATGAATCGAGTATGCAAGCCGTATCTCGAAAAGTTTGTGATTGTATTTATTGATGACATCCTGATTTACTCCAAGAGCAAAGAGGAACACGAAGAACACTTGAAGACTATTTTGGAGTTACTCAAAAAGGAGCAATTGTACGCCAAGTTCTCGAAATGTGAATTTTGGCTAGAATCTGTACAATTTCTCGGCCATGTGATCAATAGTAAAGGTGTTCATGTGGATCCTTCAAAGATTGAAGCTATCCAAAATTGGACTGCACCGAAGTCACCAACAGAAGTGAGGCAATTCTTAGGACTTGCTGGCTATTATCAAAGGTTCATTGAAGGTTTTTCTTTAATAGCTAAACCTCTTACCAAGTTGACCGAGAAAAATAAGAAGTACGAGTGGGGTAAAGACGAAGAAGAGGCTTTCCAAACATTAAAACAGAAACTTTGTAGCGCACCTATCTTGGCACTACCGGATGGGGCGGAAGATTTTGTAGTCTATTGTGATGCATCGAATAAAGGTTTTGGAGCAGTATTGATGCAACGACAAAAGGTCATAGCATATGCTTCTCGACAATTGAGAACTCATGAAGAAAACTATGTGACCCATGATCTAGAATTGGGTGCTGTAGTTTTTGCTCTTAGACTATGGAGACACTACTTTTACGGTATGAAGTGTACGGTGTATACCGATCACAAGAGTCTCCAATACATCCTTGATCAAAAAGAGCTTAACATGAGACAACGAAGATGGATCGAACTCCTAAGTGATTACGATTGTGATATCCGTTATCACCCAGGGAAAGCAAACGTGGTGGCTGATGCCTTGAGCCGAAAGGAAAGGGCAAAACCATTACGTGTTAGATCCTTGGTCATGACAACCACAATTCTCCCGAAGTTACCGGAACAAATTCTTAAGGCTCAAGAAGAAGCAATAAAAGAATAAAATGTGAAAGCTGAGAATCTCGGGCAGGGGATCAAACCAATATTTAAGACTCGTCCCGATGGAACCCGATGTTTTGGTAATCGTGTTTGGTTACCGTTATTTGGAGGTTTGAGAGACTTAATCATGCACGAGTCTCACAAATCCAAATATTCTATCCATCCGGGTTCAGATAAGATGTACCACGATCTGAAACAACTGTATTGGTGGCCCAATATGAAGGCTGAGATTGCCACCTATGTTAGCAAGTGCCTAACTTGTGCGAAAGTGAAGGCGGAACATCAAAAGCCAGCCGGTTTTCTTCAACAACCTGATATTCCTATTTGGAAATGGGAAAGAATCACCATGGATTTCATCACTAAGCTTCCTAGAACTCCAAGTGGGTATGATGCAATTTGGGTCATTGTGGATCGCTTGACGAAATCTGCTCATTTCCTACCAATAAAAGAGACTGATGGTATGGAGAAACTTGCTCGGCTATACTTGAAAGAGATTGTTTGTAGACATGGTGTGCCTATTTCAATTATATCCGACAGAGATAGCCGATTTACATCGGGGTTTTGGAAGTCACTTCAGAAGGCGTTGGATACGAATTTAGATATGAGTACGGCGTACCACCCGCAAACGGATGGTCAAAGCGAGCGAACAATACAAACTCTAGAAGACATGCTAAGGGCGTGTGTGATTGACTTTGGAAGTAGTTGGGATCGACATTTACCATTAGTCGAATTCTCCTACAACAATAGTTATCACGCAAGCATCAAGGCTGCACCGTTCGAAGCTCTCTACGGACGAAAGTGTAGATCACCCGTTAGCTGGAGTGAGGTTGGAGATACTCAACTCACAGGGCCAGAAATGATTCGTGAAACAACGGAGAAGATTGTTCAAATCAAGAACCGTTTGTTAACTGCCCGTAGCCGCCAGAAAAGTTATGCCGATGTTAGACGCCGACCTTTGGAGTTTAATGTAGGTGATAAAGTTATGCTCAAGGTTTCGCCATGGAAAGGTGTAATTCGTTTTGGTAAGCGTGGAAAGCTAAGTCCACGATATATCGGACCATTCAAGATCTTAGCTAGAGTTGGTCCGGTGGCGTACAAATTAGAGCTACCTGAAGGACTTCAAGGCATTCACAACACTTTTCACGTTTCTAACCTCAAAAAGTGTTTGTCGGATGAAAGTCTTATCATTCCATTAGAAGAACTTCGGATCGATGACAAGCTACACTTCATAGAAGAACCTGTGGAGATCATGGATCGTGAAGTAAAACAACTCAAGCAAAGTCGCATCCCCATTGTCAAGGTTCGTTGGAATACCCGGCGAGGACAAGAGTACACGTGGGAGCGCGAAGATCAAATCCGGGGAAAGTATCCTCATCTTTTCACCGATGAGCCGTTAGGAGATAAAACGAGTTAAGCTCCGGGACGGAGCTCTCCTAAGTGGTACGTGCTGTGACATTTCTCAAAAATTCATGTCTTATATTTTAAATAATAGTTTATTTAATAACTATTCCATTTCTAATAAACCAACTTCGTAGAAAGTTATCCGTGAACATCCAATTCTTTCACTACGACTATATATGTCAACTCTACATTTCTTGTAGTCCACTATTTTTTTTTCCTTGAAACCCTAATTTAAAAAGTTACTTTCACTTTTATTTTAGGAACTAATTACTTAAAACTATCAAAAACATATAACTACGAAAGCATTCGTAGTAATAATGTGAAAGTTATTGAAAAACTCATCATCTACTAAAATTATATTTTCATAATTTTTACAATAGTATTTCATCACTATGGTACCATTAAAAATTATTTCTAATTAACCCGGTACCCGAAAACGTCAAAACTACTCGAGCTATGCACTAAACGGTACCCCGTAAAAACAAAGTGGGACAAAATTTATAACTTTGCCCCACTCCTAGCAATGTGGCCGGCCAAGGAGAGTGTCCAAGGACACTTGGTGCCTCATGAATACCATAACATCCCACCTACAAGTCCACTATCTCTTTTCCTTACCAACCTTTTGCATGCAAAACACATACAACATAGTTATTATCACTCAAAAATTTTTCTCTCTTCCTTGTCCTCCTCCCTAGCTCGTTCCAACTTTTACAACACCAAGGGATCAAGATTTTTCAAGAACAAGTTATTACAAGTACTCATAGATATCCATTACAAGGTTTTGAAATATAAACCTATGGATTAATTAGGGTTTTCTTGCTAATAAACTAATTATCTTCCAAGTGAGTAAATTATTATACTTTCATTGTTCTTGGTATATTTCTACCACATTTTAATTAAATTATATATGCATGCAAGTAAATGAAATTTGTACCACTCAAATCTTATGTTTTATTAAACTTTTGATATATAGATATGTAGTGTTTTGGTGTAGTGATGTTTTGATGTTTATTAGGAACCCATGACACCTTGAGGAGGTGTATGGTAGTTTATGGGATTGTTGGATTGAATTGATGGTGAAATTAGAATAGTTATAGGATGAGAAAACCCTAATGGACATTAAAAACAAGCTTCTGGTCATAATTTGAAAATACAGAAAACTCAGTAGGTTGGAACCCATTTTTGACCTAAGATAAAGAAAATACATTTTAAGATGAAGCCATGGCCGAAAGAACGGGTAAAAACGGGTTTATAACGAAAAAGTTATGCTAAAAACAAGTTATACCAAATTATGTTTAACCATTTTGAGACCACCTGGACATTTTTCTAAATTCTGGAAAACTCAGCAACTCATGACTTATTTTTGACAAGGTACTCAGAAAGTTAAGACTAAAAGGAAACCATAGCAAAAAGAACGGACTAAAATGAGTTTGAAACGAGAAATTTACGCTAGAAACAAGTTACTAGTGTTTCTTATAAAATCTGAAATTTATGTTGCTGATGTAATAAAGTTTTCAATGAAAACAGGTCCCTAACCTTCATTAAAATGTACCAACATGATAAAAATGTATTAGTATTTGTTTAGAGCTAACCGGGGATATAAAATTCTTGAAAAACGGACTTATAACGAATTAGTTATGATTTTTCGAAAGTTATTGTTTTACTAGAAATACCAACAACAAGTAATATCCATATTCACCTTATACGTAGATGTAAAACTTTATTTTCAACAACGATATATTTTGAGTACATAAGAGTGGTATAAATGACATATACATTTGCATTCATAACATTTTTATTATTAAATCTAAGTTAGAAAATATTTAATCATGATAGGTTGCGGATTGTGAACGCGCCTTATTTGACATATCCATTCCTTACTCTTAGCTCCAACACTACAAGTGAGTTTATAGCCTCGCTTTTAAACTTTAAATGATTTATAAACCTCGCGAGGGGGATACATGCTAGTTTTACAAAACGAATACAAGTAGCTTTTGGTATGCTTGACCCGAATACATGATTATAAGATAATGAGTAACACTTGCCAATTAAGTCCCCATCATGAACCGTTAATTTTGTGTAAACGCTAATATTATAAATATGCATATTGGGCATTGACCAGCCTGGCCGAATGAGTAGCTCTCATCTTTCAACGGTCATATAATATTGAGAATATGAGGTAAATGGCAAATATTACCCTACCGGGGCAAATTATAAACTTGGTTAAGGTTCGGTTTCATGAGCTCTATGTTATAATCTAATAACCGACAAGTACTGATCATACTTGTTACCCGATGAATGATACTTGTATTCACTTTATTATTACTAAACTCTATGAATTCACTCAACATTATTTGTTGACTTTTAGCATGTTTATCTCAGGTCCGTAAGTTACCTCAGCTTGGATGGGCCGCGCAAGGAAAGATTATTGATCAAGATGGCTCATGTTTTAAATATTTCATCATGTACTAAAATGATGAAGACTTTTAATATCTTATGTACTTTCAAACTTTGTAAACTTTTGGGACTTCTTGTAAAACTTAATAACCTTTTAAGGTGTATGTTTATTAAATATTTCTTGTATGAAACTTGTTTATTATGTTTGTACTATGTGATCGATATATAGCACCCCATGTCCCTTCCGCTACAATCCTGAAAATGGGGGTGTTATAGATCTGAAGAGGCGAAGATAATGTCATCTACATATATCTGCACGTGGAGTAGATGCTTGCCCGACTTTCTGGTGAACAATGTAGGATCAACCACACCCTTGGTGAATTTGTTGGCTAGAAGGAATTTGGAGAGAGTATCATACCATGCTCTGGGTGCCTGTTTAAGTCCACAAAGTGCCTTCTTCATGCGATAGACATGATTAGGGCGTTCAGGATCAACAAACCCTTCTGGTTGACTTACATATACTACTTCCTTTAAGTGACCATTGAGAAATGCAGTCTTCACATCCATTTGGTAGACAATCATATTCTGACTAGCTGCATTAGCAAGAAAGATTCTAATGGCCTCAATTCGAGCCACGGGTGCGTAGCCAACGAAAATTCCAATATCAGCTTTGGCCTTGAGCTTTCCCAAGTCTTCACTATCGTTGGTTGGGTAACATAGTGCACCAAAAACTCGAAGTAATGAAAGATCAGGTTTTTTCTTGTGCACCTGCTCATAGGGGGTTTTGCTGTGAAGAGGATGTATCAGTGATCGGTTTTGAGTATAACAAGCACTTGCAATTGCCTCTCCCTAGAGGAACATAGGAGCATTGGAGAATATCAGCATGGTTCGTGCGGCCTCTACAAGGGTACGATTTCGCCTTTCAATGACTCCATTCTGTTGAGGTGTTCGCGGTATACTCCTTTGATGACTAATTCCAAGATTTTCATAAAATTGAGTAAGTTGCTGATTAACAAACTCAGTTCCGTTATCTGTGCGGACGAATCTGACAGTTTTATTCAGTCTAAATTGCAGCTGCTTGATAAGTTTGATGATGATTTCTGGTGTCTCGTCCTTGGATCTGAGGAACTTAACCCATGTAAACCGAGATTAGTCATCTACGATCACTAACACATATCTCTTTCCAAAGATGTTTTGCACTCTCATTGGACCACACATATCCATGTGAAGGGTGAAGAACTTCCATAATGGTGTTGATAGTTTTGGGTTTGTGAGAATGTTTCTTGCTTTTACCTAGCTGACAAGCGGAAAAAAGATGATATTTTTCATATTTCAGCCGGGGCATGCCTCGAACGAGATCTTTACGAGTGAGCTCATTGATGGTACCGAAGTTCAAGTGATTCAAACGACGATGCCATAATCATGACTTGTTCTTGGACGCCTTAGACAATAAGCAAATAGGTGATGACCGCATCATGTCTTCAATGGATATAGTGTAGAGGTTTGAGCCTCGTCTATCTTTCAAAAGATCCACACCATGCAATTTTCTAACAAAACAAGTGTGTTTTCTGAAGGCTACTTCAAGATCTGAGTCACAAAATTGACCAATGGAGAACAAATTGTGCCCAAGCCCTTCTACATAGTATACCCTAGAGATCACGCTGTCACCAAACACATAATCTCCATAACCCATTATCGCACCAAAATGATCATTCCCGAACCTGACAGTCCCGATAACTTTTTCACGAAATTTCTGAGCCGCGAGCGATCCCCAGTCATATGTTTTGAGCAACCTGAGTCCAAATACCACAGGACAATTTGTACGACCTGCATTTGAAACCAGACAGATATGGATAACTGAAAACCGTGGATCCCCAAACACAAGTGGGATCCGATTGGTTAGCACAAGCATAATTACTTAAAACAGAAGTGGAAGGTTCAGTGGCAACATTAGACATATCATGACATGTAGAGGCACTGGATTTATGGTTATCGCATTGTGTTCCTAGAGGAAAAGTCTTGCCAGTTTCCTTCCATACCCTAACATTGGAAAACCTAGAATTGGGCAGTTTAGTTGAGGGGCAAAGACTTCCTAAAGTGAATTTTCTTCCAGTGGGTCTCCAATGATAGCCAACATTAGAAAATTTCCTTCCTGTTGCTTTCCAAACACGGTTTTCAATTTTATGATTCAAAGCATTATTGACCGGAAGTAATTTAGAAGCATTCATGAATGTCTTAACACACTCATCATGATTACCAGAAATTAAACAGTCATTACAGATCTTACAAGTAGCATCAGAATTTGAATAAATTACAGTACGCCTAGAGCTAATACTAGAATCAACATGATTCATATCATTCAGAGCAGTCTTATTATTCCTAAGATGGTCTTCTACTATCTTCCCTTGAGCACTCTTAGCTGGCGAAGTCCTATCATTCCTTGTATTGCAACTAGGCTTTGACCCGCTAGCTTTAGTGTTAATTTTTACTCCTGTAGAATTAACGATGGGAACATTAGATCGTGGTATTGCTGTTTGATTTTTTGTATGGGGTGTGTTAAGTTCAGATGATGACAAGGGTACATTAAGGGCAACACGCTTGTTCTTAGAGGACGGTTCATTGATCTTATCACGCATGCTAACAGCTTTGGGACATGTACCAATGGCATAATCTAAGAGTTCATAAGATCTATTGGTGAGATAATAAACATCAAGGATGGCATTATCAGCAGGTCTCACCATTCTAACCTCTTCCACGGTCTCACAAAGCAGGTCAAGGCAATCCTTAAGATACCTAAGGTACTCACTATGGACAAACACATTATTCCTAAGGGGAAGAGGAATAGTTACGGCATCACATGCATTTCCTTTAGATTTACCGACCATGGGGAGCATTCTCTCTTTCACCTGAGTCTTTAGATTCTCAATTTCATTTAACAAAGACGTTATTTTCTCATTGGATTTGAAGAGGATGTATCAGTGATCTGTCTGAGTATAACAAGCAGTTGCAATTGCCTCTCCCTAGAGGAACATAGGAGCTTTGGAGAATATCAGCATGGTTCGTGGGCCTTCACAAGGGTACGATTTCGCCTTTCAACGACTCCATTCTGTTGAGGTGTTCGAGGTATACTCCTTTGATGACTAATTCCAAGATTTTCATAAAATTGAGTAAGTTGCTGATTAACAAACTCAGTTCCGTTATTTGTGTGGACGAATCTGACAGTTTTATTGAGTCCAACTTGCAGCTGCTTGATAAGTTTGATGATGATTTCTGGTCTCTCGTCCTTGGATCTGAGGAACTTAACCCATGTAAACCGAGAGTAGTCATCTACGATCACTAACACATATCTCTTTCCAAAGATGTTTTGCACTCTCATTGGACTACACAGATCCATGTGAAGGGTATGAAGTACTTCCATAATGGTGTTGATAGTTTTGGGTTTGTGAGAGTGTTTCTTGCTTTTACCTTGCTGACAAGCGGAACAAAGATGATCTTTTTCATATTTCAGCCGGGGCATGCCTCGAACTAGATCTTTACGAGTGAGCTCATTGATGGTACCGAAGTTCAAGTGATTCAAACGACGATGCCATAACCATGACTTGTTCTTGGATGCCTTAGACAATAAGCAAATAGGTGATGACCGCATCATGTCTTCAATGGATATAGTGTAGAGGTTTGAGCCTCGTCTTCCTTTCAAAAGATCCACACCATCCAATTTTCTAACAAAACAAGTGTGTTTTCTGAAGGCTTCTTCAAGATCTGAGTCACAAAATTGACCAACGGAGAACAAATTGTGCCCAAGCCCTTCTACATAGTATACCCTAGAAATCACGCTGTCACCAAACACATAATCACCATAACTCATTATCGCACCAAAATGATTATTCCCGAATCTGACAGTCCCGATAAACTTTTTCACGAAATTTCTGAGCCGCGAGCGATCCCCAGTCATATGTTTTGAGCAGCCTGAGTCCAAATACCACAGGACGATTTGTACGACCTGCATTTGAAACCAGAAAGATATGGATAACTAAAAAACGTGGATCCCCAAACACAAGTGGGATCCGATTGGTTAGCACAAGCATAATTACTTAAAACAGAAGTGGAAGGTTCTGTGGCAACATTAGACATATCATGACATGTAGAGGCACTAGATTTATGGTTATCGCATTGTGTTCCTAGAGGAAAAGTCTTGCCAGTTTCCTTCTATACCCTAACATTGGAAAATCTATAGTTGGGCAGTTTAGTTAAGGGGCAATGACTTCCTAAAGTGAACTTTCTTCCAGTGGGTCTCCAATGATAGCCAACATTAGAAAATTTCCTTCCTGTTGCTTTCCAAACACGGTTTTCAATTTTATTATTCAAAGCATTATTGACCGGAAGTGATATAGAAGCATTCAAGAATGTCTTAACACACTCATCATGATTAGCCGAAATTAAACAGTCATTACAGATCTTACAAGTAGCATCAGAATTCGAATCAATTACAATACGCCTAGAGCTAATACTAGAATCAACACGATTCATATCATTCAGATCAGTCTTATTGTTCCTAAGATGGTCTTCTACTATCTTCCCTTGAGCACTCTTAGCTGGCGAACTCCTATCATTCCTTGTATTGCAACTAGGCTTTGACCCGCTAGCTTTAGTGTCAATTTTTACTCTTGTAGAATAAACGATGGGAACATTAGATCATGGTATTGCTGTTTCATTTTTAGTATGGGATGTGTTAAGTTCAGATGATGTCAATGGTACATTGAAGGCAACACGCTTATTCTTATCATTAGAGGATGGTACATTGATCTTATCACGCATGCTAACAACTTTGGGACATGTACCAATGGCATAATCTAAGAGTTCATAAGATCTATTGGTAAGATAATAAACATCAAGGATGGCATTATCAGCAGGTCTCACCATTCTCACTTCTTCCACGGTCTCACAAAGCATGTCAAGGCGATCCTTAAGATACCTAAGGTACTCACTATGAACAAACGCATTATTCCTAAGGGGAAGAGGAATAGTTACGGCATCACATGCATTTCCTTTAGATTTACCGACCATGGGGGGCATTCTCTCTTTCACCTGAGTCTTTAGATTCTCAATTTCATTTAACAAAGATGTTATTTTCTCATTGGTTTTAACACGTGAGATCTTAATCGAATCATGTAACTCTTTGTAATGTTGTTTGACCTTTGAGTTTTCAGCTTGAAAACAATCATTTTCATATTTGAGGTGTTCGATGATGTTTTGAAGTTGAAAATTTTGAGAATCTAAACACGGAGGTTTCTGAGGTTCAATCACATCACTCTTATGAGATTTCAATTGGACAATTTGAGCCCTCAACTTCTGAATCGTGTTAGTGTGAGCTTGAATTTTTTGTTGCAGATTGAGATTATTAACTTCTAATTTCGAAAAATTCCTAATCATGTTATCATGATCATCGTTTTGAATTTTTTCTTGCAANCTCTTATGAGATTTCAATTGGACAATTTGAGCCCTCAACTTCTGAATCGTGTTAGTGTGAGCTTGAATTTTTTGTTGCAGATTGAGATTATTAACTTCTAATTTCGAAAAATTCCTAATCATGTTATCATGATCATCGTTTTGAATTTTTTCTTGCATGCAATCTAAAATTCTCCCCCTCAAGCTCAACAACACGATTCTGAAAAGCGTTTAATGCAACAGACATTTCATGAAATTGGCAAGCAGTTAAAGAAGAATCAGTAACAGTATAAAACACATCTTGAGGAATGCACTTTGTAATTAAATTATCATTCATGATGAGGGCATTCTTCCTCGCAATTTCACTATGTTGAAGGTCTATTACAGCTTGTTTTCCTTCATGTTCCAGATGTTTAAACACATCTTTCATTTCATTAATTTCAGATTTAAGAGACGTTTGCAAGCCTTAAAAATGTTCTTTGATTTGTTTAAAAAACGGAATAACTTCTGTAAGGTAACACTCTTTTGTTAATTCAAACCCCCTTTCGCCCTCAGTAATTCCCGTTGGTGTAATTCTCTTTTTACATGTTTTGTCGAATTCAGCAAACATTTGACACAGAATGTATATGCTAATAAGAGTTTTACATTGAGTGGGAAGAGCTAACTGAACTAGGTGCATTGGTGTATTGGGAGGATACACTGTTGGAGTTGCAATCTTAAGGGGAGTTGTGTCCTTAATCTTTTCAGATTTCATTTTCTCAACGTCTAAAGACCAAAAAATCTGTTTAGGTGTTAACCTAGTTTGGGGCACAAAAACCGTCAATCTATTCTGTTCATAGCAATTATGGGGCTTGACATTGACACGTTTTTTAATGCACTTGGGATCCTTCATTTTATTCTCAAGTCTTTCTCTATTTACTAATTCAATTTCATTAATTTCCTCACAATTACTCACATCAGGGGGGGGTANGGGGGTATGATTAGGTGTAAGCATCACATTAGCATCGTATAAGGCAGGTTGAGAGGCACTAGCGCTCCTAAGAAAATTAGTTTTAGGCCCTCCTACATCCTTCTTGCTATGTTCATCACGTAACTTAATGTGCTTATGCATCATTTGAGCAGTTTGAATGGTTTGGCCTTGTGTGTACAACTTATTTTCAAGCTTGTTCTTTAAGGCTTTCAAGTTGGAAAAGTCACTAAAGAGTTTAGTTTCTTTACTTTGAAAATCTAGTTTTAGTGTGGTTACACTTTCCTGAATCTCTTGTTTTTGCTTAACAGTTTGATCAACTTGATTTTGTAGAGATTTAATTTCCATTCTTAAAGCTTCTTCCTTTAAGTTTCGTTCAGTAATATATGCACACATTTGCCAATCCATTTTCTGCTCACGTTCGGTTAACTCAAATTTTGCACGTTGTTGATACATATTCACCTGATCTTTAAGAATTTTAATCCTAGTGGTCATGGTATCATCAGGTATACAAGCAGTGTATTCATCAAATTCACTCATGTCATTATCAACAGAGGAGTCATCATTTGGTAAAACAGACTCGGCATTTTGTTTCATATATTGTTCATATGGGATAACATTGCCATTACCCATATCAGCAGAATTTGAATCAACAATGTCTGTGTGTTTTACTTCGTTATGATTCCTTTGTTTGTGCATCACATTATCAACATATGTATCGAAAGATGCTCTACTAGGTTCATCAGATTCTTTGCTGTTATCCACATGTTGTTGTTTTGAGGAAACATAGTTGTTTTTCAAATCAACTTCATCTGGCGTGACAACACTAGTCTGGTGTATTTCATTGAGAATCTTTGGAATAGCACATGTTTCATACGTGTCATACAATTTGAGTACCTCATAAATGATGGATGATTTGGGAGAACCCGATAGTTGTGGCGATGTGACTACAGAAGAAAGATTGGCCATGAAGAGGGTCTGTGCAGTGGGCTCATCATCAACATCAGAATCAAAGGCATCACAATCTTCAGCCTGGAAGATGTTTGGGTCGTTGAGAGCAAGATCCTGAACCGGTTGATCATCCACATCGGCATCAAAAGAATTCCCCTCATCACCCGCAAGAAATAGCAGTTGCTCCTCATCCAGCAAAACTCCATTCTCTTGTGCTTGCATCAACAACATCTTATCCTTGAAGTAATCCGAGTTCTGAGGACGTTTTGGTTGAGTGCAGTTCCTTGCTATATGACCTAACTCACCACAGTTGTAGCACTTGGTTGTCTTCCTTGCCCTTGATTACCATTCCCCATCCTATTCTGAGCATTTCCCCGGACATTTTGCCTTCCTTGAACCACAACACGCCCATCTTCCACAACAGCAAGATTACGTGGGTTAGACGAAGTTCTGAGTTGGTTGTTGGTTTGAGGAAGTGTAGTCCTGAAGTGTTGAACCAGCAGTGAGACTTGGTTGGAGAGATTATCAATCCTTTTGTCAATGTGAGAGTTCCGAGAGTCTTGTTAATTAGCTTTGACACTTCATGATTGCATGGATGTTTGACTAAGGGAAGACTGATTCTGTGTTGCTTGAGCAGTAGGATGATTGGTTGAGTCAATTGAGGATTGGTTTAGTCCCTGAACACTGGAGATTAGAGCAAGAGGATCATTTGAGGGATGGAATTTTTCTCTTAGCTGACGATCATACATGGCATGTTTCTCATGTTGTTGCAGGTAAGCATAGAGTTGTTCATAGTTGGTGTTTCTGAGTCCTTTGTTTAACTTCACAGCTGTGACAAACCGATCCCATTCTGGTGACATATTGTTGACAAACTTTGAGTTGAGTTGGATGTTGGGCATTGTCATTCTGATCATTCTCATGTCATTCACAAGCTTGTGGAATCTGACATAGTAGTCATTGATGCTTTCACCGGGTTTCATTTTGAAGTGCTCGAATTCATCATACAACTGAGATTCACGATCTTCTTTGGTAAGTTCTGAACCAGCCAACAGCATTTTGACATTGTCCCAAACGGCTTTGGCTTCAGTGTTGAAGTTAATCAGTTTGTAGATGTCCTTGGGTAACCCTTGTATCACAATGTTGGAAGCTCGAATATCAGCATCATAGCGTTTCTTTTCAGCTTCGTTAAGATCATTGTAAGTACGAGGTCTGTCAATTCCAAAGGTGATTGTTCCATCTTCACTGGTGGAGATAACATCCCTGGTAGTACCCATCTGAAATGGCCCTTCATCAATCGATCTCAGAATGTTCTCCCCATTTTCTTTGCCCTGACAATACAGACGAATTCTTTGAGACCATGACTCATAGTCAGTTCTGTCGAGCATGGGAGGTCGAGTATCAGACCCAGCAGCTTGGATATCATCAATAGAAGCCGTAGTTGTCATGGCGTCATCTTTAACGGGATTTTACAACTCGTGACTTAAACCGAAAAATAGGTTCTTTCCCGGGATTTTACTAAAGTCAACAGAGAAAACCGAAAGATGAAGTATGCAATAAAAACTTAGAATGAGAACTTAAATAGGTCACACTTTGTGCTAGGAATCAAGTTGAGACACATCAAGTAACAATCTATTCGATTGTGATAAGTCAAGCCGTAAGTAATAACTTACAACGTCAAACCACACTCAAAATAATCGAAACGACTTAAGTTACAACGTTTCCCAAAGCACAAGTAGTCAACTAATTAAAGTAATCTCAAACTTAGCAAATCACAAAAAACACCACAAGTCCAAAAGTTAATCGCTGAATCACACTTAATCGCTATCCAAGGTTAAACGCTGGCCCAAACTTAATCGCTGATCCAAGGTAATCGCTAAACCAGTTAATCGCTAAAAAGCTAATCGTTGGATTTAGTTAAACGCAGACAGAGTTTAATCGCTGGTGAGAGATAGTCGCTACGAAAAGTAATCGCTAAAACCAGTTAATCGCTGGAATTAGTTAATCGCTGTCCACTACAATCCAAACTAGTCGCTATCCAACTGTACTTAATCGCTGCGATTTAATCGCTGACCAGCTGTACTTAATCGCTACTAAGAAACTAAGTAGAAGACTTAATCGCTAGGTAGAAACTTTTAAAAAATCTTTCACACCATCAAACCAACGACTGATATGACTATTCCAACTCAAAAACTATGTAACTACAACACTCCTAAGCATAAAAGTACAACCAAAACACATCCTTTAACACTACAAAGATCAAACCAAGGTGTTTTTCAAGAAACACTATTCTAACCAAGTATAACCACAAAAACCAACCAAAAATCCGTGAATCGAAGGCCCTAAGATGAAACCATGACTCTTTATACCAATTGTAGGATACACTAATACATAATACACGTATGGTTCATGTGGTTTATGGATCGAATAGATGATAAACTAGAGATTAGTTAGAGAGAGAAAGTGGGAGCCTTTTAGAGAGAGAGAAAGAACAAGTGAAATGTATAACTAATGAAAGGTCCAACCCTTCCCTTGTGTGGGAAGGGCTATTTATAGTACATGATGGATGAATGCCTCTACTAGGCTGTGGAGCGGGCTGACAGAGGGTAAAAGACCCGACCCGACACCACGAATATTAACTAAACTAAACTACGTATTAACTACTATATTAAAATACTACGAGCTATACAATGCTTTAACATACTTGGGGTGGCCGAATCTTCTATAGGAAAAAATGTATTCCTAACAATTTAGATTAGGGCTTTTGCACTATAAAGTCATTATACTTTCTTAAAATGTTCATATAGGTCACTATACATTTGTTTTTGTTTATGTAGTTAGCTTTTTTAAAACTTTTAAATCGTTACTAAATTTTGCAAGACAAAACATTAGCCACTTATATGACACCTCATCTTTAAATCATTTACATCTTAGCATGTCAGTGTTGAGTTAAACTTTCATACCATTTTCAGCTCAATTGTTATAATAGAATAACAATGATCGTTATTTTTATTTTGAGCTTCATTGGTTAACGGTGTAAAAGTGCAATTATTTTGATACATTAACTTTTAGTGACTTCATATTTTTAATTGCTCATTACAATTACAAAAATTATCTACAAATTCTTCAAAATATATGCAATCACAAAATTAAATTCATAGAATATCATAGAATATCTTATAACAAATAAAACCACAAGAATGTATGTTGATATAAATAATGTATAAAAATGTTATTAATATTTTTCGATATCCCTAAGTTTTGACGATCACAAAATGTAAAAACATTAAACGCAAAATTAATACGTAAACAAGTATTTAGCAACTAATATCATTTCATCTAACAAAATCACTTAAGGTATGAATAAACAAGTGACTAACACATTTTATAATCAAAGGGATTTTTATTTAAACATTACAAAGTTTATAAAATTATATAAACTCTTTATATAACTTTGAAAAACATTTTTTGTAATAAAGGAAAATGTTTAATTCATAATAAATATATGAATTCAAATTTTTAACCAAAATCAGTTAGTTTTTCACCAAGTAAACTTTCCCCAGTAAAAGACAAAAAATCTGGCCGTTACATGAGGGCAGCCCCCTTAATTTTAAGGGGGCCGGCCACCATTTAAGGGGGCCGGCACGCTCCTGTTGTCAGATTTGATTCCCTATAAATACAGACTTAATCCTGGTATTTTTCCCCACCTTTTGCACGAAAATTTTCAGATCCAATTCTCTCTAAACATCCTTCTAAAACCCCTTGATCATAAGATTATTAATCCTTGTTTCAAGTGATCCAATCTTTTCATTCCCTCATCTCTCTAAGTGCAAAAGAAGAATACTCCTTCAACAATCAAGTTAAGAAGTATTGTACATTTGTATATATTGTCTAGTAGTTGTGTATATTACTTGTAAAGGTATAGAAGGCTTGTAATTAGATAGATCTAGGTGTGTTAGTTGTGAGTAGAAGTAGTGAAGAAGAAGTAGAGTTGTGAAGACCAAGAAGTAGTGAAGTAGTGAAGGTGTGTAGTAGTTGTGGAGTGTAAAAGTTGTGTAGAAGTCGTGTATAATTAGAACCCGATATTTAGCTTAGTGTCGTTAATTGGTGTAAGCAAAAGTTGTGTAAGGTTTTCTCCGCCATAAGGGAGCTTGTTGACATAGTGAAGAAAACTCTCGAGTAGGTGACTCGGGGAGTGGAGTAGGGCAGGGAAGGTGTCCTTGTAGTCGGACCACTATAAATCCTTTGTCTCGCGGTTAGATCTTTCCAACTCTAACTTATTACTTAGCTTACTTACTTACATCTCGTATATAGCTATAATTGTCTATATTATGCATGTGTTGATTTTACATACTTAGCTTACATCGTTATTATTTTTCATACCTCGATATAGTTGTTCATATTGTTCAAGACTTGAGTTCACATAAGATCGAATCAAAGTTTTAAGAGTAAACAAGGCTTTAAAACTAAACTAAGTTTTCATAAATAAAAAGGGACGTAAAAATACTTGTCTATATTGTTATTGTTTACTTGCGTAGATATAAGATCTTATAAGTCATACTCATCCATATTGTTATTATTTACTTGCGTAGATATAAGTACTTATAAGTATACAAGTATTGATCTCACATAATCTAGAATCGAAGTTTTTTTAAACAACTAAGTTTTCATAAAATTAAAAAGACGTAAAACTATTCAACCCTCCCTTCTAGTTTTCCACAATTGGTATCAGAGCCACGTCAAACAAGATTTTTAAAATAAATTGTATTTTAAAACTTGAATCGATCTATGGAATCAGAAAAATATTTAGAAGGGCAATCTATGCAAAGACCACCACTATTTGAAAGTGATGGTTTTCTTTATTGGAAAAATAGATTTGAAACTTATGTGAAATCAAAAGATCTTGATCTTTGGCATGTCATTACCTTTGGTGGCTTTCCCCCTATTAAATATAATTTTGAAACTAAAAAGGATGAAATTGTATCTTTTGAAAAACAAAATGATGATTTGAAAAAGAAACTAGCAAAAAATAATGAGGCTAAAATGGTTATTTATAATGCGTTACCACGCAAAGAATATGAAAGAATTTTTATGTGTAAAACCGCAAAAGATATTTGGGATTCTTTATTAATCACTCACCAAGGTAATAGTCAAGTCAAAGATAATAAAATAGATCTTCTTGTTCAACAATATGAACAATATATGGTTCCGGAAGAGGAATCAATAGATAATGCATTTGCTAGGTTTAACACTATCATCACAAGTTTAAAAGCACTTGATGAGAATTTTTCTAGTAAGAATTTTGTTAGGAAATTTCTTAGGGCTCTTCATCCAAAATGGCGAGCTAAAGTTACGGCGATTGAAGAATCGAACAACTTGTCAACTCTTCAACTTGACGAGTTGATCGGCAACTTGAAGGTCTATGAAGAAATAATAAAGAAAGACTCCGAGATGGTCAAAGGGAAAAGAGAACAAAGCAAATCAATCGCATTGAAAGCTAGGAAGGAATCTAGTGACGAGGATAGCTCAACCTCCGAAAGCGATGACGAAGAATATGCTATGGCCGTAAGAAACTTCAAGATATTCTTCAAAAGACAAGGAAGATTCGTTAGACAACCACATGATGAAAGAAAGGCATTCTAAAGATACAAAGATGACAAAAATAACAAGAGCGGAAGGAAGTGTTATAAATGCGGCGACTCAAATCATCTTATCGGAAAATGTCCAATGATGAGAAGGGATCAAAATCAAAAGGCGTTCGTTGGAGGAGCATGGAGCGATAGCGATGAAGATGAGAAAGAAATAACAAAGGACGAAAAATGTCTTATAGCCAAGGCATCCAATGAGGTACTTTCTGAAACCAAATACTTTAGTGATGAAAATCAATCATTAGATGAAAAAGACCTAGAAAATGAATATAATAGATTATGCAAATTAGGTCAAAAGGTTATAGCTAAAAATAAGTCACTAAAACATATTAATAGTCGATTAGAAAATGAAGTAATCGAATTAAAAATTAAACTACAACATTTGGAAAATGAAAAAGAAGTTTCTATAGAATATAAAACATGTTTAGAGGTCAAAAATGAAAAAGAAAAACTTAAAGATGAAATTTTCAAACTTGACAAGTTTAAAAATAGTGGTAACTCACTTAAGAAAATAATAAGTGTTATACAAACTTCGGGAGATAAAACCGGTTTAGGATTCACTTCAACTAATGTTTCAACTAGCGAAAATAAAAATGTAAAGTTTGAATGTGAATCTAGTACACAAAAACCATTATAGTCAAACCCTAAGAATGTAATTATAAAAGATAGAAAAATACCTATTGCAAGTGATGAGGATGTAAAAAGTTTTTATAAATCATCATTAAAAGCCGAAACCGGATTTTCTAAACCAAAATTAAGATCTAAAACTCCACCTCCAAATAGACCAAATAATCCTCATCTTCGGTCTAAAACCCCTCAACATAGGAGAAATCAAGGTAGACAAAACTCTTCTAATAATAGTCACCCAATGTGGAATTATCCACATCAACCAAGCTTTAACCCATGGGGAATACTTCCACCATACATGCATCCTAGTCAAGTGCAAACCATGTTTGGTTCAAACAACTTTGGACCAATGAGATCATGGGAACCAAGTGGCTAAGTTGTCACTTTTTGAAAGTATTGGAATCTCATCTACAAATGACTTCTATAAGTCAACATGGAAACTTGAAGTGTTTGAAGAAAATTTATTGAAGACTAAAAGTACGCGTTTGTTTTAAGTTCATCATTAAAATTTATATTCTTAGATTAATAACTAGTTAGATTAATGCTTAGTTATATAGCTAGTAATAGTTACTTACTCACGCATTCTGAACCCCTCTTAGTTGGCTTTTCTAGGATTAAAATAAAATTGCTTGTTGTCTAACAAAATAGAAAATGGAAATCTTCTATATCTACTATTAGCAAACTCATGGTGATGAAGTGAAATGAGTTAAGTGGATTAATCGTTAATATAAAAGTAGGACTAGATCTCTCGCGTAAGAAATCCATGGATGAAACAAGCTCTTGTAGACTATGGCATTAAGTTAGATAAGTGTGCGATAACAAAGGAGCCATAGACTTAAGTAAGAATCCCGTTCAACACTCTAGGATTAAACATATAGAAATACGTCACCACTTCCTTCGTGATATTGTTCAAAAGGAAATATAACCATAGAAAAAGTTGCATCGGAAGAAAATGTTGAGGACATATTTACTGAACCCCTTAAGCGTGAATTATTTACCACTTGCGTTTAGGATTAGGAATGATGGAGCAAATTGATTGAATTCCTAAGAATGCTTAAAACTTTTTGAAATATCAAGGTTCTGGAAAAAATTTCTGTGTCAGATGGGCGAACACCTTAAAGTTATAAGGGCGGCCCCCTTAAACATTAAGGGGACCGACCTTATTTAAGGGGGCCGGCCATCTGTGCTTGAAAGTTTCAGTTTTCTTTTCTTTCCCTCTCAATCTGAGTCTAGGATTCTATTTTGCACTAAACCAAGAATTGGGATATTTTGCTTTTGCATAAACATACTCATAAGAAAAACCCCAATTCAATTTTGAAAATCATTCTTACATTTAGGAAAACTCATTGTTGAATAATGATAAAAACGTTTTTATTCTAATCATG
>LBNU01010757.1:3823-45854 GCA_014162995.1 Artemisia annua | reverse complement strand
ATATATATATATATATATATATATATATGTATATATATATATATATATATAATCTAATATATACATATATATAACACTTAGAAGTGAGCAAAGCTAAATCAAGGAGGTCAAAGATTGTTTCTTAGGAAAATTTGTTTTTCTTTTTATAGGAGTTGAAACGATCTTAACTTCACTTTTGTTTATTATAGACATACACTAGAACAAGGTCAAGAATTACATTGTCACATTTGCTCCATCACTAGTTTAGCACTCACTAGTTGCCTTTGGCCTTACACTAAGATATTTGTTTTAGGTAGAATGACTTGCTTATTTGCTTTATTGCTTTATTGGTTTTGCATGCATGCTTAGTTGTGATTATATTACATGCTAGTTTGCCTACCTATATACTTTTCATGCATACTTCATTAAGATAATACATGCATAGTTGCCTAAAGAGATGGACTTGCCTAAAATCAAACCTCATAACCTTTACTCATCTCAACCTCAAATATCATCTCCTAGTGCACCTAATGCACCATCTAAAACACCCTCCTACCAAGAAATTCCTTCCATGAACATCGCTCATTTACTCTCACTAATCACACCACTTGATACTCATCACCCTATTTTGATTCTCCACTTTCCCAAATACACAAATACATCTTGTCTAGCTAATCCAACACCAAATTCCTTCTATATCTCCAACCATACACACAACCCTCAAGCTCACTCAAAAGAACTCTTTCTCAACCGTCATAATGGTCAAGCATCCACCTAAGCTCCCAACTACATACCTACATTTCATCTATCTCTTCCAAACAATCCTTTTATTGAAAAATCTCAACCTCCAAACAATAATCAATATTACACTTCACTTTCTTTTTCACCAACATTACAAAATTTCTTCATCATCATCCTCCTTGGAAACCTTGAAGTTTCGTGAAGAACTTGACCAACTCTTTGATCTTCGTGATCTCAATACTATGCACCTTACACAACGCAATTTGCATCACACACCTTCCTCTCCATACTCAAATTGCTTACTTCACTCATCCTCACACAATTACTCCATCCACATTTGTTTCCATCCTTACACCCAAAAATACACTTTCATCTCACCCATACAATTCATATGAAGAGCATGCTCAATCTCAAAACAACAATCCCAATCTCATTCCCAACACGTCACATTTTGGTCAAACTACCAATCCACCATCCAAAACATCCTCTACTTCCATACCTTCATCCTCATCCATACATATCTCCACCACCAAAAGTATCACCACCACCTCCTACCAACACACATGCTATTCCCATATTACATGACCAATCATCCATAACAACCACACTCCACCATCATCACCTTCCTCCGAACATAAAAAGTTCGTTGAAGAGCTCTAAGAAGCTCATGAGCAAAGAGCTCTTCCTGTCATGTATCTTGCTCAACGTAACTTGGACCAACCACCTTCATCACCCTACTCAAATTGTCTCCCTCACTCTCTCCACTTAGAGCAAGTTGAGCAACATACACACTTTTGTCCTTGTTGCATTTACCTTAAAAAACAAACCATTCTCTTCGATTGAGTATCTCCTCACTAGGTCTTTTCCAACACCCTCACTAACAAAAGAATCCGACCCTCAAACAAACCCTTCCGTTCCAAACTCACCACCACCAAACACTTCATATCCCTCACCAATCAACTCACCAAACTTCAATCCCATCCCATGGAGCTTACTTGAAGCCCATGGTGATACTTGTTTTTGTTGCATCCATAACCAAACCATCATCTTTGGCCTAAGAGATACGTTACAATATATGTTTTCATATATTGAGAATTTGTTCCATCAACAACCACCAAAATATCCAAACTATCAAAACACCATTCCCACAAAAAATCTATCTCCACTAAATCCAACTACCATGCTTCCCATCTTCTAATAAAATCCCCACAAACCTTTTGTGTTCCAAGCAAGTCCAAGAGATCTCAAGTTGGCAACTTAGTATTATCTAGTGTAATTTGCTAGAAAAGCATATATATATATATATGCTTATGTATTAATGATTATGTTTTCAACATAATCTATTTAAATGGTTCTATTAATGAATGCTTCTTATTAAATGCACTCTTATTAGTTCTCTTATATTTGTTCTATGCATCAAATATATATTGCTTGTGCTCTAAATATTTTTGCAAGCATTCCATATCTCGATTTTTTATGACATCAAAACGAGGGGGAGTATACGTCAAGGGGGAGCACTACATTTGTCGGGATATCCTTTTTGATGCTAAAAAAAGGGGGAGAAGTGATATAAACTCATACTAAAAACTTGTATATATATTAATTTTTAGTTTAATGAGTTTAGATTTTGTAATCATCAAAAAGGGGGAGATTGTTGATATAAATAATGTATAAAAACGTTATTAATATTTTTCGATATCCCTAAGTTTTGACGATCACAAAATGTAAAAACATTAAACGCAAAATTAATACGTAAACAAGTATTTAGCAACTAATATCATTTCATCCAACAAAATCACTTAAGGTATGAATAAACAAGTGACTAATACATTTTATAATCAAAGGGATTTTTATTTAAACATTACAAAGTTTATAAAATTATATAAAATCTTTATATATCTTTGAAAAACATTTTTGGTAATAAAGGAAAATGTTTAATTCATAATAAATATATGAATTCAAATTTTTAACCAAAATCAATTAGTTTTTCACCAAGTAAACTTTCTCCAGTAAAAGACAAAAAATCTGGCCGTTACAGGAGGGCGGCCCCCTTAATTTTAAGGGGGCCGGCCCCCATTTAAGGGGGTCGGCACGCTCCTGTTGTCAGATTTGATTCCCTATAAATACAGGCTTAATCCTGGTATTTTCCCCACCTTTTGCACGAAAATTTTCAGATCCAATTCTCTCTAAACATCCTTCTAAAACCTTTTGATCATAAGATTATTAATCATTGTTTCAAGTGATCCAATCTTTTCATTCCCTCATCTCTCTAACTGCAAAAGAAGAATACTCCTTCAACAATCAAGTTAAGAAGTATTGTACATTTGTATATATTGTCTAGTAGTTGTGTATATTACTTGTAAAGGTATAGAAGGCTTGTAATTAGATAGATCTAGGGGTGTTAGTTAGAAGTAGTGAAGAAGAAGTAGAGTTGTGAAGACCAAGAAGTAGTGAAGTAGTGAAGGTGTGTAGTAGTTGTGGAGTGTACAAGTTGTGTAGAAGTCGTGTACAATTAGAACCCGACATTTAGCTTAGTGTTGTTAATTGGTGTAAGCAAACGTTGTGTAAGGTTTTCTCCGCCATAAGGGAGCTTGTTGACATAGTGAAGAAAACTCTCGAGTAGGTGACTCGGGGAGTGGAGTAGGGCAAGGAAGGTGTCCTTGTAGCCGAACCACTATAAATCCTTTGTCTCGCGGTTAGATCTTTCCAACTCTAACTTATTACTTAGCTTACTTACTTACATCTCGTATATAGCTATAATTGTCTATATTATGCATGTGTTGAGTTTACATACTTAGCTTACATCGTTATTATTTTTCATACCTCGATATAGTTGTTCATATTGTTCAAGACTTGAGTTCACATAAGATCGAATCAAAGTTTTAAGAGTAAAAAAGGCTTTAAAACTAAACTAAGTTTCATAAATAAAAAGGGACGTAAAAATACTTGTCTATATTGTTATTGTTTACTTGCGTAGATATAAGATCTTATAAGTCATACTCATCCATATTGTTATTATTTACTTGCGTAGATATAAGTACTTATAAGTATACAAGTATTGATCTCACATAAACTAGAATCAAAGTTGTTTTAAACAACTAAGTTTTCATAAAATTAAAAAGACGTAAAACTATTCAACCTCCCTTCTAGTTTTCCACAATGTAGAATGTTTTAATGGAAGAAACACTAACAATTAAAATTAAAACATGTTTCATACACAATCTCTTTAATTTTAGACATAGTTTTTTATAAACAAAAAACCTTGAAAAACCAAAGCCCCAAATCTAGAGTTTGAACATGGACTCTTAGTGGTGGCTGTGAGAAGTGAACGATTAGGGTTTTCTACAATGGAGATGATGCTATTGACGATGCTTTAAGCTGTTTGGCTAGTATTGTTAGTGGGTGTTGGATGGGGGAGGAGGTGTTTATGTTGATCAGTTTGCTACAAGGCAGTGAGTTGTAGGTGATGCTTATGGTATGGTGGTTTATGGTGTTGAGCAAGTAATGTTTGTAGTAATCGTGAAGATTGAAGTAAACGGGAGATTGGAAGTCGGTCTTAAAAAGATAAAGTTCTAGGGTAAATGACTTTGCATAGCTCTTCGAAATGCACAATACAATTTTAAGAAACAAAAAAAATCAGTTATGTAAAAGTAGCCAAAATAAATAAACATAACAATATAAGATGCCATGTTAGCAACACTTTGCCACATCAACCGATCGCAACTGTTAAGTAAGATATTAATGATTTAGTTAGTCATTTTTTAAAGTAAAATGATTTGAATAAATAAAAAAATGATGTTGCATAGAGTGCAATAAACTTTAGATTAAACAACAAACTTTATAAAACTTCAGTTAAAAAAAAAAGCTAAATAAAATTAATATATTTAATAATATTATTATAAGATTGAGTTAAAATGATATTTTGGTTATTAATTTTTTAAGAGTTAATTTCTTATTTTTTTTTTAATTTTTACTATTAAATTATAATTATATTTTTTATTTTGAGTTTTTTTTTTATAATTTAATAATTATCTTTTTATCTGCATTATGTTTCCACCCGTCAAAGTATATAACAATTTTTGTTAAGTGCGTAAGGGTGTGTTTAATTGGTGAGAAATACCCCATTTTTACATAAAATTTTTAGTAAAAAAATGAAAAAACAGAAAACCTGTTTAGTTACAAATTTTTGAAAATCGTTTTTCTAAAATAATGAAATCTCATTTCTCAAATTGTAACTAATCTGAAACGTCTAATTTACTTTTATCTACTTTCCTCTTCACTAGAAAATGAAAAATGTAACACCATCTAAATGACTTTCTAAGTTCTTAACTCTTTCGTAAGGAATAAAACCCTTCTATTTTTAAACAACCAAAAATGAAAAAGTGAGAATATCTCTTTGCAACTAAACACAGAGTATGGATCTAGTGAGAAGAATTTATGAAATGAGAAGAGTGAGAAATAATTATAGCCACATATTTCAAATAAGGAAAGATGAATAATAGGAGATGCATCTATTTTTCATGGGTGCATCTAATATTTGTGGTTGTAATTTCTTCTCATTCTTCTCATCTTAACTATATTTCTCATTTGATCCTAACTCACTAAACACAACCTAAGTTTCAAACATACTTTTATATTCTTAAATTATAAATAAAAGTATTTGTTATGGTATACAATTTTAAAAACTTGAAGTTGCTTATTCTTAAATTATAAATATAATATTTGTTATGGACAATATGTTTTTAAACCTTAAAGTTACTTATTTTCATTCCATTTGAGCATAAGTTAATAAAGAAAATTAAGTTTTTTTCACGTGATAAAAGCAAAAACCTTATTAACAACAATTTTTATGTCAGATTATGAACATGAAAATTCTCACAAAAGAACTCATATATGAATAGCTATGAATATTAACGGTAACCGGGTTTGGTACTTTGTCAACACAACACACACAAGTTTTTATTAATAACGTAATTTGGCGTTTGATGAGAAGATTTTTCATTTTTGCTAGCGACAGCTTTAAGGACGAAAAAATTTACATTAATAAAGTATTACGGAGCATGTTGAGAAGATTTTTCAGTTTTGCTCAATGTTTTAAAACCCGGTTCGACCCGGCCGGTTCAACCGGTTGAACCGGGAACCGGAGTGGTGAACGGGCCGTTGTAAGCCGGGTTTTGCTTGATGGTTAGACCGGATTGAACCGCCGCATTTTAGTCGACCCGGGTCGAACCGCTGAACGGAAAGCGTCCGGTTCAAACAAAAAGAAAGAAAATGTAGTAATAGTAGATGAAAGTAATAGGATATGTTGGTTGTATGGATATGAAAGAAAATGCAGTAATAGTACACATTCTAGCTTGTAAAACATCGACCGATTTCGGTTTCTTGTATGTTGACATAGAGTAGCATTATACGGTGGTCGACTTTGGTGGTATAAATTGACGATATGTGACTGTGTGAGGGTGTGGTGTTTTGTTAGATTTTCTTCGGTTTATAGGAATGGAAAAAAAGAAAAAGGAACCAAATCGGTTTGGGTGATGATTGATAAGACAAGCCAAGTTGTGAAATATGATGACTTCCAAAGCATATACCAACAGTCGTTGATTGGAATGAATTTTTTCTTATATAATATACAAGTAATTTACATTATCTTTATTGGATGCTAAGTTTTTTTGGATAATGTTTGATACTTTCTCCTCAATGGATATTTCAAACTTTAAATATGGGTAGTTTTTTTCTTTTGACATAAAACCGGTTTGACCCGGTGGTCGAACCGGTTGAACCGGTGAACCGGTTACTTGACCGGGTCAATCAAAAACCCGGGTTTTAAAACATTGGTTACGTTTGCTAATGACAGCTGTAAGGACGAAGAATAAAGTGTAAAAATTCAAAATTATTTAAAATTATGAAAATTCTACTAGTAGGTAGTTAAAGAAAAGAAAAAAAGAAAAGAGAAAAGCAGGTGGTGGTAGTGTTGTTGACTTGACCCATCTCAATTCCCCATTTCCATTCACCAAAAAACACACACAAAAACACACACACACACACTAAACATATGAAGAAGAAATGGAATAATACGTTGGGGTTTTAACAAATCATACGATTCCTCATCTGAAGATGGTCATTCTCAACATACCCAGATCACCAATCATGCATTAGGTAACAACCCAATTCATCTTTCTTTCTGATTTTAAATCCTACTACTCATATGGATAAATTTGATAACTTTAGTACTAATTGTGATCTGGGTCATGATAATTGTGATAAGGGAAATGGTGATTTGAATTTAGATATCGAAAATTATTTAGTTTTTAAGAAAGATATGGAGGTAGATGATGGTGAAATTAAGAATGAGGATGTTGATGTTGGTGGGTATCCTAAGGAAACCAAGGTTAAGGATGATAATCAAACCCTTAATAATAATAATGATAATGATGAAAGTTTGGGGAATAGCGGAAAGAAGCGAGGTAGGAAGAGAAAAAAGATTTTTGATTCTCCGAAAATGGGTGGTGGAGAAAGTGGGTTAAGAAGGAGTGCCCGGAGACAAGCTATGATTTCTGCCGAGAAACATCATGATTTGAAACCCATAAAATATGATGATGTTTCTCCAGTTATAAGTGTGGTTTCGGAGGATCAGCCCACGATCTCAGGTTGTGAAGAATTAGAAGAGCCGAGCATTGTTCCTACGAAGCTGGAGTTCCCACCATCGACAGGGAATGTGAATCTAGATGGTCTTCCGGTACTTGATCTTTTCGCTGTTTATGCTTTTCTGAGGTCGTTTAGTACAATATTGTTTTTGAGTCCATTTGAGTTGCGGGATTTTGTGGAATCGATTAGAAGCAAGTCTCCTACATTATTATTTGATTCTATTCATGTTACGCTTTTGCGTATATTGAGGAAGCGATTAGAGTTTCAATCGAGTGAGGATTCAACATCGGCTACTAATTGCCTAAGGTATGCATCTTATGCTCTCTTTATCTACTTTAGAGGAAGAAATTCGTACTATTCAGTTGTCATTTTTTTGGCTGTGGTTTATGTGAAAAGTGGAACAAGTCAAATGGGTTAAATGTCGCCAAAGATTTATTTGTAATATTCCTTATAGCTTCTTATAACTTTTTACATCCACGATCTGGATAAGTATTATACTAATATTGCTTCTGCTAACACATTTCGTATACAGATTTTTGTCTAAAAAAAGGCTAAATGTCTTTACACCCTACCCGACCCGTTTTAACCCAAGACTGCTGTAACCTTTTTCACTAAGCTGCTAGACATCTGTTTATTGTTTGCTATATGTTATTTGAGTATTTCTGTTTTTTCATTCATGCATGATGTAAAATGTAGGGATCTTAACTGGGATCTGCTGGATTTGATCACGTGGCCCATCTATATGGCAGAGTACCTACTTATGAAACCTGATTTTGATCATGCTCTCTTGAAGTCATTCAAGACTGACTACCATAAACAGTCGGAATTTGTCAAGGTTGAATTATTGCAGTATATATGTGATGATGTGATAGAAATCGAAGCTATAAGTTTAGAGCTTAATAGAAGGATCATGGTAGGTCAACCTGCTAATGCTGTGGATCCTGATTTACGTACAAAATCGCCGGCTTCTAAGAAAAGGAGGAGAAAATCGGGTAGTTCAGGCATGAGTGAGGAGGTCATTGATGAAATCTCAGATTTGAACAGTGATGAATGTTGCCTTTGTAAAATGGATGGTAACTTAATATGTTGTGATGGTTGTCCTGCTGCATATCATTCAAAGTGTGTTGGTATTGCAACTAATTTGTTGCCAGAGGGCAATTGGTATTGTCCAGAGTGTGTAGTTCGCAAGAAAAATCCGGAAGTTGATGTGGCGAAATCTATTCGAGGAGCAGATTTCTTGGGTGTTGACCCGCATGGGAGATCATATTATAGCAGCTGTGGTTACCTTTTGGTGTAAGTTCTTTATATTGTTTTTACAAGTGAAGTAATTTTCTTTTCTGAATTGGATTATTATTTTTTTTCTATTAATAACTTAACTTAATACCTTGCCTAAGTTGGCAATTTTGATCCGTGAAATTTCTAAATAGCCGAATTGGGTTAATTTGATCTAAAACAGGTCAAAATTTAAGTTTTTTTTGGTTCTTTTATTTTTTTCGTATATAAAAAGGGAACAAGTCAAATGTGCCGATGGGGTTGAAAGTTTAGCGAGTCAATGCATACAACCACCCAAATCACTTTCTTTAGTTTTCAAAACCAGCACTGCCCATCTCCACCTGTTATAACCGATTACCTAATCCATGCTTTTGCCACCTCTGTTCTTGTTGGATATCTCTTAACTGATTACGTGGATGCATCTGCAGGTCAGATAACTGTGATGCGGAAACCTCATTTCATTACTATCACATGAATGATTTGACTGCTCTAATCGACGCACTGAATTTATTTAAGGGTTACAAAACTATATCAAATGCCATCACCAAGCACTGGCGTTTATACACAAAACTTCATGGTGAAAGAGGTAAGTTGGATTCAAAAAATGCTTCGTCATGTGTGGATCCTCTTTTAAAAGTTGCAGCAGAATCTTCAGAAACTTGTATGGAAACAGACAGACCATTAGCTCACTCTGCTGGATCTTCTGAACTTTCTGAGGTTGTCACATGTACTCAGGCTGCCCCAAAAACTCGACGAAAGTTAAACAGATCTTCTCGTGTTGTTGGGAAAAATGTTGATTCTTCCAACAATGGATCTGAATTATCCAAACTACCTACAAAGGAAGGCATGTCCCAGTTAGAGATTGGTTATCTGAATTTATATAGCTTTGCTAGAGTTGCATCATCAGTGGCCAGAGATTGGATACCGAAACCATCAGACAAGGCATCTCAAACACCTACAAAATCACTGGAGGAGTTGATTTCGATACAGATAAAAATCATAACAAAGACATCTGTTGATTTTTGCTGGTCTAATATCCGGAAATTGAGTGTGGATGCTCGGAAAGAAAAATGTGGGTGGTGTCTTGCTTGCAAATTTCCTACGGATGATGGCAATTGCTTGTTCTTCGTGAATAACCCGATTGATGTGGGAAGTTTTACAAGTGAAGTGTTAGGTTTTGATTCGACGATAAGCAGGAATAATCGTCTTACTGATTGCATGTGTCATATCCTCTACATTGAAGAACGTTTGCATGGTCTATTGTTGGGTCCTTGGCTTAATCCTCATTTCCCAAAGATTTATCGTAAAAGTTTCTCGGAGGCGTCTGATATAGTTACAGTTAAAGACCTGCTGCTTATGGTAAGAATTTATAGCTATTTGATTCATTTAACATTGCAGATGGTTGAATGGCCAGTCAATTAAAGGTGACCTGTTGAGCGGGGGCGGGCTGGTTGGGTTATTGGTCGGGGTAGGTTGGGCAAACCGACAAACGTGTGTATTTACATTTCTTTTTACAAAAAATAAGATTTTAAATGTGATAACCATATTAGTCATCAGCATATTCTTTTGATAAGGCGATTTAGGATCTTTGATATATTTAAATACATTCCAATGACCTTTTGATCCTTTACGCTCTGTTCTCGAGTTATTTTTTTAAAGAAAGGTAAGGGACGGAACAGTAAGGTGGAGAAGGGGAAGAAATTATAAAGAAATTTGTCATTTTATTTTGTGTTCTCGAGTCATAACCAAAGGAAAAGAATGGGAAGACAACATTACGAATATACCCTTTTAACTAAAAACATACTAACCCAATGTTTACAGATCCCTTATATGGAAAAGAAAAGGACGAGATAATTGTATAAGAATTCAGGACGAGTTAATTGTATAAAAACTCATTCTTATCAGTTATCACAAATAATTGACATAGAGAATTAGTTTATTAATTCCCACTTTACATTGGTTTTGAGTTGTCAATTTTTTTAAATATATCATTCAAGACCTTTCTGTTAAAACTTAGCAATGATGGTTTACGGCATAAAAAAAATATTTTAATAGATTATACTAAGAAAGCATTACCAACAAAATTTAGAATGAAGACAAATTAAACACTCAAGAACCTGATATTGATTTTCGTGAAGTAGTCAAAGGTAGCGTGGGTAGTTTGCAGATAATGGGAGCGAGGAAAAAGGCTTTTATAAGGTTATAAATGTAATTTAATAGAAAAACTGATAGATGATAGCACCTTTCCTCACCAATCCGCCCAATTTTGGGNATCTTTGTTTTGCTAGTACTTTTATGTTGGTAATTTGCCAAAAATGCAAGTGGTATGTTACGTTTTTTAAGCAACTGTTGCTATTCCTCCTGCATTCTTCAAATATTGCTTTTGTGGCTGGCTTTTTCTTCACGTGAGGTTATTCCTTTTTTTGTTTTGCAGAATTTTGGCTATATTGTAGAGTTTTTGTGGGTCTTTGTTACTTGCTACTGTATGTTCTGTGTTGTCCGTTTGATTTGATGTTGCTTAACGCTCTGTTCTCGAGTTATTTTTTTAAAGAAAGGTAAAGGGACGGAACAGTAAGGTGGAGAAGGGGAAGAAATTATAAAGAAATTTGTCATTTTATTTTGTGTTCTCGAGTCATAACCAAAGGAAAAGAATGGGAAGACAACATTACGAATATACCCTTTTAACTAAAAACATACTAACCCAATGTTTACAGATCCCTTATATGGAAAAGAAAAGGACGAGATAATTGTATAAGAATTCAGGACGAGTTAATTGTATAAAAACTCATTCTTATCAGTTATCACAAATAATTGACATAGAGAATTAGTTAATTAATTCCCACTTTACATTGGTTTTGAGTTGTCAATTTTTTAAAATATATCATTCAAGACCTTTCTGTTAAAACTTAGCAATGATGGTTTACGGCATAAAAAAAATATTTTAATAGATTATACTAAGAAAGCATTACCAACAAAATTTAGAATGAAGACAAATTAAACACTCAAGAACCTGATATTGATTTTCGTGAAGTAGTCAAAGGTAGCGTGGGTAGTTTGCAGATAATGGGAGCGAGGAAAAAGGCTTTTATAAGGTTATAAATGTAATTTAATAGAAAAACTGATAGATGATAGCACCTTTCCTCACCAATCCGCCCAATTTTGGGGAGAACATATTTAGGAACAAAATACACTGATCGTACCTCCCTCTCCCCTTCCCGTTCTCTTTCCTTCCCTTCTAAAAAAATTTAAGAACACCTTTTTTTCCTATTTCCCTTCCTGTACCTTTCCTTTCCTTAAAATAAAAAACTCAAGAACACAGCGTAAGTCTCTAATTACTTTGCACTAATATATGTTCTGAAGGACCCTTCGAAAAAAATTTAACAACACCTTTTTTTCCTATTTCCCTTCCTGTACCTTTCCTTTCCTTAAAATAAAAAACTCAAGAACACAGCGTGATATAGCATAATGTATGCTAACCCAATTGGTCGTAGTTGCCACCACTGCGATCAAGGATTCTTGTATTCGCATATGCATTTAAATTATAATTCCTCTAATTCGTAGATAAATCTTTATCATGTTATATCACATTCGTGTTCCTATTTACTACTTAATTTAGTAGTTTGGGCAAAGGGGGATCAAGATGGTATGTGAACCATGCCAACGAATGTGGATTCGTTTATTAAGAGTGAACTTCTTTAATATATCTGATAAGTTTATTGTTTGAATTTTAAATAAGCTCATGGGAAGCCTATTTATAGATCAGTGTTGTATGTTGGTAACTTCTCTGTCTATTTTAATGTAGCACTAGAGAATTCTAGATTTATTATCCAAGCCTTCATTTACTAATTTGGGGTTATAAATTATAAAAAGGGCCTAAGAAAATAGATTTTTTTTTGAAGAGATGTAATATCTTAGGGATTTAAGATATAGACAGCATCTTTCCACACACTCAGAAAGTTTTGTAGTCTAAACGAATTAATTTTTTCCTTTAAATGCATTCTTTGAAAAGTTTATCATAGTTATGCACACCCCGACGGAAAGAAGCTTTTCTTGATCTGCCACCCAAGCCTTTATGAGGCATACTAATTTGGTATAGGATTCTCGGTTATTATTTTCCTGATGAAGCTATATAATATATTACTTTATAGTAAGATATATGAATAAAGTCTCAGTTACATACATTTGGAGGGATAGTGACCCGTGCTCGTGCCTGCTAGGCCGCATCTTGTTCCACCACGTCCACATATTTCATGTGTCAACATGCTTTCGTCATCTTATGCTTCTGTATCAACTCAGCGGAAGTTGCAGTTCATATGCTTAGTTTGATTCCAGCATTATTTAAACCCTTTACTACGCAAGGTTTTTCTCCATACCAAAAATTATCTTAACACCAAAAATATATGGTTTTTGGATTTTTGGTAATTTAGCTTGTTTTTCTCTTTGCTTTTACCTCTTACTCTTCATGCTCATCCAGATCCTCAATAGTTTGTGTCGTATCAAGGTGCTAGGATGTATATTCATATGGCTGCGAACTCCAAAACTTTCGATTTCAGAATATACTGTGGGCTTGCTTGTTACTCTATAGTAATCTTCCTTCAATTTCGCCAGTAATTCAAAATGATAGGATGATTAGGTGGCCATTTCCACTTATGACTGCCACAAAAGGAAAATAAAAATTGTGGACTCATACTTCCTACATAAAGTATTAAATAATGTTTATAATAAATAAGAGGAATCATCAAGTTAATAGGTTAAGGCCTTAAGGGATGGGTTTGAGTTTGTCATATATGATTACAATCTACAAAATAGTAGACTAAAGTTGTGATAATAATTATGTGAAATGAGTCAAGACTTAAGACCATTGTAAATTACGAATTATGCAACTTTTGACTCATTTAACTGGTCCGACTCATCCTATTTGACCTGTTTGTTCTGTTCCAATCATAATATAACCCGAAAATATCTGTTTACATGAAAATTGGTGAAATTGCTCCCTCTATTGCTTTGATTGTGCTCTAATATAACACTATAGTTACAACTGTGTTGAGCCTTTTGGTGTGCAATAATGATTATCCGGTAATATAATTCGATCTGTCACGCAGAACTTGACTTACGATTTATGCTACTTTTTTTCTTCAGTTAGAGTCCAATATTTGGTTACGTGCACTTTCGGATGAGTGGCCGAAACATGTGGATTCAGTGGTCACTGTGGGCTCTGCTTCTCATTTTGTGGCTAAGATTCGTATGAACTCAAAAAATTTGATTGGAAAGAAAAGATCTATCTCGGATTCTGAGCCACATTCTCTTAAAAATGCATCTACTGGTATTGGCCTATATTGGTGGAGGGGTGGCAGGCTCACAAGAAAGCTTTTTAACTGGAAGGTTTTGCCTCGCTCCTTGGCTTGCAAAGCTGCCCGTCAAGGTCAGTATCGAATTAACTTACACATGCTGTTTCTTATTCAATTTAAAATGGACAGTCATCCTCAAACCTTTATTTATTATTTTTGACGTCATTAGGTGGGGGCAGGAAGATTGATGGTATATTGTATCCAGAAAATTCTGAATATCCAAAGAGAACCAAAGCTATTGCATGGCGAGCTTCTGTCGAGTCTGCAGTTACTGTGGAACAGCTTGCTCTTCAGGTACCTTCACTGCTTCTTGAGTCTCTGTTATGTGGTTTGCTTAACTATTTACTCTTAGTCCCTGTGGCCATATTGTTAGCCAACCTAGAAGTGGTGACATTTAACACTTCACCTGTACAAAATTTAAACTTCAGCTAAAACAGAAATGGGTCAAGCAGGTTGAAAATTACCCGGATCGTATTAAATACTTGCAACCTTTTTTGTTGCTTTATTATAAGGGAAAGTTACTAGATAGAGTAACATATTATCTGCGTAGAAACCGGTCACTTTTCCAAAATATGATTTTCTTAATTAGTTAAATGAATACAAATTGAAAAATGAGATAACAAAAATACAAATCAGATATGTCTAACAACGGATATAATTCCTCGTTTCCTGGATTGAAACCAGTTTCACAATCTGCTTACGACGGCTGCGACGACATGCATGATCACATCTCCCCCCATAAACCCCATCTCCTGCCATCAACCAAGATCTACGTTTGTGCGTTCTTTTGGTTTGGTTTGGTAGTGGTGGTCGAGAATAGGTGGTGGTGGTGTAGATAGTTAGTGGTGCTGGTGGGTTCATGAACATTAATACGGTCACAAATATATATCAAAAATATATTAGTATTATATGTTTATTGGATGTTAATTAGCAAATAGGGAACATTAATTACCAATTGAAGGTTACTAGGTCACCAGTTTCCTGAGTGAACATTTCAGCACAATATCTTACTCCAATTGGAAAAGCTAAAAGCTAATCATATGTTGCCCAAATTGAAATTTTAAATTGAAAATTGAAAGATAGCCTTTAAGTGGTTTGAGTAGGTTTGAGCTAGGTCGTTGCGCACCTGCCACCTCTTGGCAAAGTAGGCTGCTGGGAAAGCCCCCTCCTGTCGCAAGAGTGTGTCATTCATTGCAATTTTTCGTTATCAGTATGAAGATATTATATCAACAGTTTAGTTTTTGTAATTATATATAATTGGCCCTACTTATTCAAACGACATTTAAAAGTGATAAGGACTTTTTTTTTTTTTTTTTTTTTTTTTTTTTTTTTTTTTTTTTTTTTTTTTTTTTTTTTTTTTTTTTTTTTTTTTTTTTTTTTTTAACAATGGAATCATGCTGATAATATCCGTTAGTTAAACCTCAGAAGATTTTCAGCTGATTCGTGATTCTACTTCTTTTTTATCCTTTTTCAGATTAGGGAACTTGATGCAAACATTAAATGGGAAGAGATTGAGAACACAAGTCATCTGGCAAAGATGGATAAGGAATCTAAAAAGTCAATGAGGTCCTTTAGAAAGGCTATAGTACGACGCAAGTCTTTAGAAGGAGCTTCTGTGAAATATCTTTTAGATTTTGGAAAGAGAAGATTTATACCTGATGCCGTTGTAAAATATGGGTCTAAGATTGAAGAGCCATCAAGTGAAAGAAAGAAGTACTGGGTGGAAGAGCCTTATGTTCCCTTGTTTCTTGTAAAACCTTTTGAAGACAGAAGAATTGCATACAAGTCCAATAAGATGAGTCTAAGTTGTCTTCCAGTTAGCAAAAGGGTGGTAAAGCCCGCAAAGAAAGATGTTTTCTCCTATCTTCTATCTAAACCTGAGAAACCGGAGAACCATCCATGTGGGCACTGCAACAAGGATGTCCCTGTCAGGTACTTTGCTGTTATCTTTTCTAAACTAACCTCTGGATATTTTCGGCTCATTTACTTAAAAATGGGTCGATTTGGTTCATCATTCATCTCAAAAGGTCAAGAATCTATTTAGCTAGCCAGGAACGTGTCCAAAGGATTAAAATCTCACAAAGTTATTTATTTATTTTTTTGCATACAACCTCTTAAATATTTCTTGTAAGACTTCTTTACTTATAAATGGGATTGTTTTTTGACCCATTATTTTACGAATTCCCTGTTTTTTGCATGTCCCGGAAGTCTAATTTTTTTCACTTATTTCGACTGTCTATTAGATCGATCCCATGTTTACAAATTAAAATAGGAAAGTTCTATTGTCTGTGATATTGTTATTGCCTAGTCAGAAACACAATGAGGATGCATTTGACTTACTGAAAACATATGGATGGAAGTCACTAAATTTATGTTGCTCTGTGGCTCACATAGGAAGGTTAAAATATCCTGTATCTTGTGTAACATGGTTGCAATACTTATTGCAAATGCAACTGGAAAGAAAAATGGTTAGATCGTGTAGCCATGCCAATTAGTTTCTGTTGGTAGTTGTACTAACATATTTTTTTTAAATGCAGGGATGCCATTAGCTGCCGGTATTGTGAAGGTATAGTTTCTACGCTTATCTTCTTCTGCTCCTTGTGAGGGCTATAAAATTTAAACACCGTTCTTGTCAATCTATGTCAAGTTATCTATGTTTATAAAACATGTAAACATATGATGCATGAATCTTTAATAATCAATGAAATCTGTTAAATCAAAGTCTTATTTAATTGGTTTAATAAGCCATTTTCATTCCTGTGATTGATATATGGTGGTTAATGTTTCCAGGTTATTTCCATAAAAGACATGCGAGGAAGACACGTGGAGGCACATATACATGCTACAAATGCCATGTTGACCACACTTTGAAGGCCCGCCCCAAAAAGGGGAAATTTTATTCTCAGAAGACCAAAAAAGTCTCAAAAACCAGTAAAAAGGTTGGCAAAGGAAAGCAATCGGTAAGGACACAAGCCAACAGTAAAGCTGTTGTTGTGCCTTTAAGACGATCTGCTCGCACAGCCAAAATTGTTCCGCTGAAAAGTAAAAAGAAACCTGTGAAGAAAAAAAAGAAGTATGGTGGTAAAAAGAAACAATTAACATATACTGTTAATGTAGCGGATAAACCCAAGAGTAAACGAGGAAGACCAAGAAAAATAAAGAAGGAAAGTTTGAAAAAGAAGAGAACACAACTGCATGCTCCTTTTTGGCTCAACGGTCTCCATCTCTCCAGAAATCCTGATGATGAACGGGTTACAGAATTTAGGACCAAGAATCATCTTGTGCCTTTTGCGCTGCTGGATTCTATCTCCCAACCTAAATGTAGTCTTTGTGATGAACCCGGATTCAGATCAGCATTGAATTATATTAATTGCGAGACCTGTAGAGGTAAGTGAAATAATCTCTCTTCTTGGTTGCAGTACTAGATGTTACATATAGCCATAGAGGTACCAAAATGGGTGGTCCAGGACAAGGGGTGGCAATTCGGGTCGGGTTCGGGTTGTCAGGTTGGCGGGTCAGAAAACCCCAACCCGAACCTGACCCATTTAAATCATCGGGTCAGCTACATCAACCCTGACCTGTTTACACGTAACCTGAACCTAACCCATTTAACCCGTATATATACTTGGGTTGACTGGTTAAATATGTTACATGGGTTGAATATGTTAAATGGGTTTCGGGTTGACCCATTTAACCTGTTTTATATACAAAAGGTAGCACATTACACGAGTTAAACGGGTTAGCGGGTCAACTTTTAACCCATTCAACCTGTATAATTAAATATAAATATTTTTAATTTAAGAAAAAAAATCTTAAACGGATTGGCGGGTTGACCCGTTTATTTTATTTCCAACCCGAACCTGACCTGTTTAATAAACGGGTTAGATATGTCGACCCAAACCTGACACGAAATCTATTTAGCTCAACCCGAACCTGTTAATTTTCATGTCGGTTTCAGGTCGGGTCAGAAATTGCCACCCCTACTCCAGGTGTCTTGGTAATGGGCAAGTCCAGTTGAACCAAAACAGATTATACTTTAAATTTATATTCACTTGTTTAAATAACAATTTGACATTATGTTATTCTAGTAAGAGGGAGTGGATCCGGTGATAAGAATAATTGAAATGAGAAGGGCGAGAAGGATTTATAGCCACACATTTTAAATGAGGAGAGGATAAATTTAAGGGGAGATGCATCCATTTGTGTAGGTGCATCCGAAAGGTGTTGTGGTTGTGGTTTCTTCTCGCCCTTCTCATTTTAATTTTATTTCTCATGTCCGAACCCATTCCAATAATAATCCTTATTGCTGAATAAATTTTAGAGTAAATTGCATTTTTGGTCAATGTGGTTTGGCCAAGTTGCGTGTTTGGTCCCTGTCCTTTTTAAAGTGCAGCGAACGTCCCTATTTTGAACTTTGGATTGTAAGTACTGTCCCTGGTTGATGTGAAATGACCAAATTATCCTGATAGAAAAGGAAGAAGACAAGGGTACTTTGGTCATTTCACATTGATCGGGGGACTGTATTTGCAATCCAAAGTTCAAAATAGGGACGTTCGCTGCACTTTCAAAACGATAGGGACCAAATGTGCAAATTGGGCAAATCACAGGGACCATAAATGCAATTTGCTCTAAATTTTATAATGTTCTATGCTTAACAAATACACTTTGGGTGACTTTTGATCAAACTTGGCAGTTTGGTCGGTTTTGATATGTGACATAACTGGTTTTTTTTTTTGTGGAGATCAAAACTACTTAAGGTTGAATTAACCTGATACACTTTTATGTCCAAATTTTAACGGTTTTATAAATGGAATTTGTGTCAAAATGTTAATAAGAATATATCATTTTACTGTTATAAATAGTTTGTGAGTAGAAACATACATTGGGTAGTTTTTGACCCGTTACCTTTAAGGGTAATCCCGTTGGAAATAAAATATAACCTGAATTGACCTGCATGGAAACAAATTTGAGTTGAAATCGAACCCAAAGGGTGTAATAAAAAGGTGTAGAGTAGAGCGTGTGTGTGTGTGTCTTTCCTTTAAAAAATACAATGTCATCTAAAGATTTTTTATTATTTGTTCTGTTCGTTGCAGAGTGGTACCATGGGGATGCTTTTGGGCTTAAAGATGAGTATACAGTGGCTCTTATTGGATTTAAATGCCATAAGTGTCGTGAAAGGACCCCACCCGTCTGCCCCCACTTACATTCCATAATCTATGAACCAAATTTGGGTGAAGAGAAAAACGTTTTGGGTACTGAATCTGGTAATGAGGTATCAAGTGAAGTACTTTTGAGGCAGGAAATCGATACTGTTGAAGGACAGAAAGACTTGTTAAGTGTCGAGGCTTCTCCGAAACAACTAGATGCAGAAACTTTGCCTGATTCTGAACGTGTGGGAAACGGGCCTGATACCCAAGGTGAAGAGGCAGAAAATGGACCTGATGCCAATGGAGATGATGCGGAAAACGAGTCTGATGCCCAAGGAGAATATGTGGAAAACAGGCCTGATGCCCAAGCAGATAATGCGGAAAATGAGGGTTCAGGGCCTGATGCCCAAGAAGGAGATGCGGAAAACGGGCCCGATGCCCAAGCAGATAATGCGGAAAATGAGGGTTCAGGGCCTGATGCCCAAGAAGGAAATGCGGAAAACAGGTCCGATGCCCAAGCAGATAATGCGGAAAATGAGGGTTCAGGGCCTGATGCGCAAGGAGGAAATGCGGAAAACGGGCCCGATGCACAAGGAGATGTACAAAACGGGCAAGGTTTGGTGCCAGCAGATGCATTGATAGAGCCATGTGAGGATTCTGCATCCATAGACTCTTTGCTCCCGAGCAAAGATGTTTTGGAAGAAAGTTTGCTAACACACAAGGAATTGAGTGCAGCTGTTGCACAAAATGGTTCAATAAAGGCAAAAGAATCAAGTACAGGTATTGTTGATTGAAGCAAATGCTGATTATGACGAGTTGGTAGATAAACTGAGTTTAGTCCATAGATTAGCATTTTAACTTCCAACCAATATGCTGATGGCTAAGGAAATTATGTTGTCGAGTTGCCACCGGGTTGATTTATCCATAATATTCTTACATTGAGTTTTTAGAAAACAGCAAGTGATCAAACAAATTGCTTTTTGGATGAGTACTGTAGTCCTTAACATTTTACTCCGTTATAGATTACAGTTCCTGATTTGCAGATCTTTTTGCATCTAATTGTTGTATGCAGCGCCAGTGGTCCAATAAAAACCAATCAACATAGGGGGTGTTTGTTTAAGCTTATACGTGGGCTTATGAGCTTATTTGATTTCGGTTCATATTTCATAAGCCTTAATTTTCGGCTTATTATGAAACTTTTGGGCTTATATAAGTTTATCATATCAATAATAAACTTATATAAACCTACAAGTCTCAAAATAAGCCGAAAAATCGGGGCTTATAAAATATATCTGCATCCCAACTTCCTTTGATCTTGTTCAACAATTCAGTGGACACAATACTAGCAACAAGACTTGCCAATTCAGCTTGACTGTCCACTCTAGATAAAGCATCAGCAGCACTGTTTTCACATCTTTTTTTGTAATCATTTTCATAATCATATCCCAACAACTTAGGTAACCACTTCATTTGAAAAGGAGTGATCAACCTCTGATTCAACAAATATTTCGAACTAAAATGATAGTTTTTATTTTGAAATGTCTATCAAGCAAATACCCCTTCCATTTTTCCAAAGCTAAAATAACTACAAGGAATTCTTTCTCATAGGTTGACAATGCTTGATTCTTGACAGATAGAGACTTACTCAAATAAGCAATAGGATGGCCATCTTGTTGCAACACTGCTCCAATTCCAGTACCACAAGCATCAGTTTCCACCATAAATTCTTTATTAAAGTCAGGCAAAGCTAAAACTGGAGCTGTCATCATAGCTTGTTGGAGCTTTTCAAAGGCTGATTGAGCTTCTTCAGTCCATTTGAAAGCATCTTTCTTTAGCTAATAAGTCAAAGGTTTACTAATAATGGCATAGTGTTTAATAAACCTTCTATAATAACCTGTCAATCCAAGAATTCCTCTCAACTGTTTCACATTCTTTGGTATTGGCGACTCTTTAATTGCTTGAATCTTGGCTGCATCTGTAGCTACACCTTGAGTTGATATTACATGTCCTAAATATTCCACCTTCTCCACAACAAAAGAACATTTAGACTGTTTTGCAAACAAAGTGTTCTGTCTCATCACTTGTAGTACTGAACTCACATGATTCACATGCTCATCCATGCTTCTGCTGTAAATCAGTATATCATCAAGAATCAAGAATCAAGAAGTGTTACTCTGACATTTTCTTGATTCCGGTTATCTTCTCCGGCGAAATTCCGGCAAGAATCAAGATTCCGGTACGAAATCAGCCACCACTGATTTCACTGTTCTGTTTTACATATTGGTTAGTGTCAATCCACTGTACGGCCACAAGATAAGCCGAAATTCTCGTTAAATTTTCTTATCTTAAACAAGCTGGCAAGCAGCAGTGGGATTGAGTAACCCAGAACAGCCAAGTTTTCATTATCTCAATTGGTCAGTGATTAGTCACTGTTTTAAGTGATTAATCATTGTTGATGAGTGGTAATACTACTGGTATGATGGTGGAAACACGAAATACATCAAGATCTCAAGATCCTACAATGGATTCTTTGCAAGAAGCAATTAGTGAACTGAAGGATGCAATGATTGGGATTAGAGAAAGTATGACTGGTTTCTTGGTGAGTCAAAATGCCATTAATCAAGAAATTAACCGTTGAAGAATGGGGAATGTACAAGTCATAATGTAGGAAGTCAAAACCATAGTGGTGGTAATCATGGTGGCAATGCAAGAAATGGTGGTGGAAGGAATGTGGGAAGATTGTCAAAGATTGAGTTCCCAAAGTTTAATGGGGATGATGTGAAGGGATGGGTGTTTAGATGCAAACAGTTCTTTAAGATTGATGGTGTTGTGGATGATTGTGAAAAGATTGAATTGGTGTCCATGCATGTATATGATAAGGCTCTAGTATGGCATCAACAGTTTTGTCATAGATTTGGTGAAGATTCTCCTTGGGAAGTGTATGAAAAAGAAGTGTTGAGACGTTTTGGGTCAGTTTTTGATGATCCACTTATGGAGTTAAAGAAGCTGAAACAAGATGGTTCTGTGAAAGATTACCAAGAGAAGTTTGAAGATCTGCTGAATAGGGTGGATTTGAGTGAGAAGCATGCTATTAGTTTGTTCTTGGGGGGTTTAAAGAATGAAATCAGTCTGCAGATTAGAATGTTTACATTGGACTCTTTGACTGATGTGTTTTACATGGCAAAAATGCAAGAACAGACATTGATGGCTTTGAAATCCAGGTATACTCCTCTATTACCCACTCCTGTGTCTAAGGTTGTGCCTAATAACACTTTTGGAAGTAGAAATAATGTTGTGAATGCTAGACCAAACCCTGTATTGGTTGCACCTAACAACAAATCAGTTAGGCCAAATACTAGCTATAATCAAAACAGAAGATTGATACAGAGAGAATATGAGGAAAAAAGGGCTAATAACATGTGTTTCTATTGTGATCAAAAGTATGTACCTGGTCATAAGTGTACAGGGCAATTATATTCTTTGGTAGTGATTGGGGATGGTGAAGGTGAGGAAGAATGTGTGGAGGAGGTAGAAACAGTGGATGATGTTGGTGGTGAAGTATTGGAAACAGAGGGATGTATGCAATTTGATGAAGGAACTCCACCACAAATATCACTCAATGCTTTAACTGGTACCAATACTTTCCAAACTATGAGAGTCAGAGGTAGTGTTGGAAAGCAAAAGATTAATATCTTGGTAGACTCTGGAAGTACACACAATTTCATGGATTTGTAGACTGCTAAAAGGTTGGGATGTAGGATGAAAAGTACATGTCCTTTGCAAGTTACTGTAGCAAAATGGTCAAGACATGGTCAGTACTTTTATGTGCTATAAGTTGGCCTTGACTGTTGGAAATATGGTCTTTGAAGTGGATGCTATGTTAATACCTCTGGGAGCTTGTGAAATGGTATTAAGAGTGCAATGGTTATCCAGATTGGGTACTATCCATTGGAACTTTGCAAATTTGACAATGGCTTTTACATACAAACAAAAGAGAGTGGTGTTGAGAGGTACTCCTCAGGCTTCTTTGCAATGGATGGAAGGTCAAAAAATATCAAGCAGTTCATTGATGATGTGTGTTTGTTCACCAAGCTTGTTGCATATGGAGTCTAAAGTGGTGGAAGAAGGTAAATTACAGGAAGTTGTCAGTAACTTTGAAGATGTGTTTGCTGTGCCTACTGCATTACCTCCCAAAAGAGCCCATGATCATCAAATTCAGCTTGTGCCAAACACTCCACCAATAAATGTGAGACCTTATAGACACCCTCCTGCTCAGAAAGATGCAATTGAGCAAATGGTTAATGAATTACTTGATTCAGGGATGATTAGACACAGTCAAAGCCCTTTCTCTTCTCCCATTGTGATGATTAAAAAGAAAGATGGTAGTTTTAGAATGTGTGTTGATTACAGACAGCTCAATAAGGCTACTATAAAAGACAAGTTTCCAATACCTATGATAGAAGAGTTGATTGATGAACTCAATGGGGCAACAGTGTTTTCTAAGTTGGACTTGAGATCAGGATATCATCAAATAAGAATGAAGGAGACTGATATAGAGAAGACTGCTTTTAGAACCTATGATGGGCACTATGAGTTCTTGGTCATGCCATTTGGGTTGACAAATGCTCCCTCAACTTTTCAATCACTTATGAACACAGTTTTCAAGCCATTTTTGAGAAAATTTGTGTTGGTTTTCTTTGATGATATACTGATTTACAGCAGAAGCATGGATGAGCATGTGAATCATGTGAGTTCAGTACTACAAGTGATGAGACAGAACACTTTGTTTGCAAAACAGTCTAAATGTTCTTTTGCTGTGGAGAAGGTGGAATATTTAGGACATGTAATATCAGCTCAAGGTGTAGCTACAGATGCAACCAAGATTCAAGCAATTAAAGAGTGGCCAATACCAAAGAATGTGAAACAGTTGAGAGGAATACTTGGATTGACAGGTTATTATAGAAGGTTTATTAAACACTATGCCATTATTAGTAAACCTTTGACTGATTTGCTAAAGAAAGATGCTTTCAAATGGACTGAAGAAGCTCAATCAGCCTTTGAAAAGCTCCAACAAGCTATGATGACAGCTCCAGTTTTAGCTTTGCCTGACTTTAATAAAGAATTTGTGGTGGAAACTGATGCTTGTGGTACTGGAATTGGAGCAGTGTTGCAACAAGATGGCCATCCTATTGCTTATTTGAGTAAGTCTCTATCTGTCAAGAATCAAGCATTGTCAACCTATGAGAAAGAATTCCTTGCAGTTATTTTAGCTTTGTAAAAATGGAAGGGGTATTTGCTTGACAGACATTTCAAAATAAAAACTGATCATTTTAGTTTGAAATATTTGTTGAATCAGAGGTTGACCACTCCTTTTCAAATGAAGTGGTTACGTAAGTTGTTGGGATATGATTATGAAATTGATTACAAAAAAGGATGTGAAAACAGTGCTGCTGATGCTTTATCTAGAGTGGACAGTCAAGCTGAATTGGCAAGTCTTGTTGCTAGTATTGTGTCCACTGAATTGTTGAACAAGATCAAAGGAAGTTGGGATGCAGATCCTGAGCTAGTGAAGTTGATTCAAAAGTTGCAGACCAGAGGAAATGGATTTGGAAAGGACACTTGGTCAAACCAACAGTTAAGAAGAAAAGGTAAACTGATGGTGGGTAATGATGTGGAATTGAGGAAACAAATCTTTCACCATTTCCATTCTGAGCAAATTGGGGGACATTCTGGTGTGCAAGTGACATTGAAGAAGTTAAGTGCAGTGGTGTATTGGAAGAAAATGAGAAGATTGGTCAAACAATGGGTGAGGGAATGTGACATTTGCCAAAGGCAGAAACCAGATTTGAGTGCTTATCCTGGTTTGTTGCAACCATTACCTATTCCACAAAAAGTTTGGACTGATATCTCTATGGATTTTATTGAAGGACTTCCAAGTTCACAAGGAAAATCAGCTGTGTTTGTGGTGGTGGATAGACTCAGTAAGTATGCTCACTTTATACCTTTGAAACATCCTTTTAATGCTAGTCAAGTTGCTCAAGCTTTTCTAGAGAATGTATATAAATTGCATGGTCTGCCTGAAACCATTGTGAGTGACAGAGATAGGGTCTTTCTCAGTCACTTTTGGCAATCACTATTCAAACTTTTGAAGGTTAAATTGCAAATGTCCACTGCATATCACCCACAATCTGATGGGCAGACAGAGGTGGTTAACAGATGTTTGTAATGCTTTTTAAGATGCATGACTGGTGAAAGGCCTAAAGAGTGGATTCAGTGGTTGCCTTTGGCTGAATATTGGTATAACACCAACTTCCACACTTCTATTAACACCACACCTTTTGAGGTTGTATACAGTCAAAATCTCCACTCCACATACCTTATTTAGTTGGTGATAGTATGGTGGAATCTGTTGATAGAAAATTGTCTGCAAGAGAAGAAGTGATCACTATGCTTAAGTTTCATCTCAAAAGAGCACACGACAGAATGAAAAGTCAAGCAGACAAGCACATAACTGATAGGAGTTTTGATGTGGGAGCTTGGGTGTACTTGAAGTTGCAGCCTTACAGGCAAGTGTCTGTAAGACAGAACCCATATCACAAGTTATCAGCAAAATACTATGGTCCTTTTATGGTTCTAGCTAAGGTGGGACAAGTAGCTTACAGAATCCAATTGCCTAATGATAGCTTGATACACCCAGTCTTCCATGTGTCTCAATTGAAATTGTGCAAAGGACCAGTACAAAAGATGGGTGTGTTGCCTCACATTGGAAAAGATGGATTGATTGACATGCAGCCAGTGGCTATATTGGATAGAAAATTGGGCAAACTCAACAACAAAGCTGCAGTCTACATTTTGGTCCAGTGGTCAAACAGTGATGAAGATGGGGCTACTTGGGAGTTATATGATGATGTGATGCAGAGGTTTCCTGAATTTGCTGAACTAGAAGCACAAGATCAATTGTGATGAGTCATCACAATTGTTAAGGGGGATGGATTGACACGTATTCAAATGCTATGCTGACACGTGTAAAACAGAATTTCAAATAACAGATTTTGGCGCCAAAATATGTTATTCAACTTTCCCTTTATAATTGTAGCTTTCACTTTCATTTTATTCATTCAAGAATTTGTAAACTTCCTCTCTTCTCTGTTTGTAACTCAAACACAATTCTATAACAAATCATTGATCAATTCTTTCGAGTTCATCTTCTTATTTCATATGAATTCCTAAGTTTGATTAGTTAAGCTACATTTCTGTTGAATTGTTAGTTTAGCACATATCATATAACCTGAAAAATAAATAAGTTCATAAGCCACGTATAAGCTTGCACAAACACCCTCATAGTCTTTCGACTAGTGGAATTGATATCACCGGATGATAATCAAGGCTATATTGATCTTAGAGTAATTTGCATTTTTGGTCCTTGTGGTTTGGCCAAATTGTATGTTTGGTCCTCATCCTTTCGAAAGTGCAGCGGACGTCTCTATTTTGAACTTTGGTGTGCATATTCGGTCACTGGCTAAAGTTAAATGACTAAAATGCTCCAACCTTGTTCCTTTGACTTTTCCAACCCACTGTAATTCTTATTCATCTTTATTCTTTGATCCTCATTCATTTTAACCCTAATATTAATTTTCTTTTTTCTTTTCCAATCAAATTTAGTAAGTACAAAATCAAAAAAATCAACACTACATTCATGACTATACCAAATCGAACCCAAATTTTGTTGTCTAAGATAAACAAACGCATACACCAATCAAACACTAATAAACAAAAACATTGCCACCTCGTCTCTACAGATTGTAGCTACTGCTAGCCATCGCTACTTGTCGCTGCAGTCGACGGCGGTTTTACCTTTTTTAGATCTAAAGCTATAATTGGAACATCATATTTAGTGTTTTAGAATATGTTGTTGAAGTCGGTTTTTAGTTTGGTGTTTGGAATTAGTTAGACTTTTGTGTTTTTCAAAGATTGAAAATAAAAAGTATTCTCTTGATTTGGACCCAAGAGGGTTCTATAAAATTTTGTGATTTAGATGTGTTTAGTTTTTGGGTTTTAATATTTGAAGTCAATTTTTGGAGTAAAATACAAACTGTATACACGAAAAGAGTATCAAATGTTCGTAAGCAACATAAAAGAAAACCCAAATTATATATATGAAAGGGTATCAAATGTTTTTAGTCTGAGATTGTGAAATTAAATGTCTGTATAATTCAATTTTTATTGAATTTTATTCTATAACAAAGTCAAAATTCAAGAGTAAATAAGTGAAAAGAAAAAAATATGTGATTAATTTAAAAGAAAATTGGGTATATGATAAATAAATAAATAAAAAGTTATTTGAAAATTAAAGAGAAGAAGACTTAGGGTATTTTAGTTATTTAACTTTGGTTGGAATATACATGCCAAAGTTTAAAATAAGGATATTTGCGGCACTTTCGAAAGGATGAGACCAAATATGCAGTTTGGCCAAACAACATGGACCAAAAAGGCAATTTACTCTTGATCTTATAAAGCTTTCGCTAAGACTTTGTTTATTGTATGGGTAGCCAACCCAATCCAACTAATAATATATACAAATAATCTATGCTACGATATAAAGTATTTAAGTTGTGGGGTCCACCAAAAATTAAGAAAAATCACCTTTATTTTCAAATTGAAATATATTTTGATCTATTTATTTTTTTAATGATCTAATTTTATCATATTTTCTAAAATTTTGTGCTCTTTAATTCAACATTCATTTTAATATATTTTTATAAGTTTTTAATTTTTGCATTTTTAATGGGTTATTTTGATTCAAATTTTTACAACTTTAACCTTTATTTGAATCAATACAAACTTGATTCGTCAAAATTATAACTTTTGGGAGAGTGTTTGACGGGTAAAAAATTGTGGGGGTCTTTATCCGAGAATAATAATGTCACGGGAAAATTACGAGAAACCCAAACAAACACACACAACGAACACATATACTTTCGGAATGTTGTGTAACGAATTCACTGAGTGGGAGAGTTGGAGTAGCAATTAATTCATTATCTCTATTATAACTATATTTTTTTCGCCGCCGCTGTGCGCGGGTATCCAACTATAGTTTTTTAATTTGTCTATCCATACTTATCATCCGATCGAAGTCATCTTGTGATCTAGTAACTCAACCCACAACCTTGCCACATGTCCAAATTTTAATTGCTAACTAAATCAAACAATGTTTATTGCATGGGTTGCCAACCCATTTCAAACAATATTATATACAAATAATAGTTTTTTAATATGTTAGGTTGGGTTGTTGATAAATGGTACTCCCTCCGTTCCAATCTATTTGTCCAATTTTGACTTTTGAAGTCTATCTTTTACGACTTTGACCTTAAATTTTGTTGCTTGTGTTATATAATACTTGATGAAACTTATGCCTAAAAAAGATTTCAAAAGTCAAAAGTGGACAAATAAATTGAGACGGAGAGAGTAAAAAAATATAGATTGATTGTATGTATTGGTTGTGTAGGTGGAGGAAATAGAAAATAATATTTTATTAAGAGATTGAGTTGTGATGGATTGTTGATAAAGATAGTCTAAGACTATCTTATTGGCAAACTGATACAACCGATCGGAATATACAAGACAAAAAATATTCAATATTATATTAAAAGAATACAAAAGAAAGAGAGAGAAAGTCACGATCTGGTCGGTATGTGACTTCCAAACCTTTGAACTGACCTTGCCACGTGTCACTTTGCCAACAATTTCCTCTGAATTTGGTAATGATCAATTTTTATTGCAGGAAAATTGATATAGTCACCGGAGAAGAAGAAGCAAAAAGAGCAGTACAAGTAGATGAGAAAAAAATAAAATAAAAAGTGAGTATGTAGTAATGGTATTTCCTAGGTTTACTGTTTGATTGTTTCAATTTGGGTTCCCAAGGTCATTTTTTTCATTTTTCATTTTATTGTTTTTTTTTTTAAAATTTGTATCAGTTACATGATTTAAAAAGTAATCACTTATATGTTAAATTTAGAATTTATTTTATATTATAAACACAAACATAAAAATAATATTTTGTGTTAGGTTGGGTTGTTGATAAATGGTAAAAAAATTGAGATTGATTGTATGTATAGATTGTATATGTAGACGAGTGAGAAAATAATATTTTAATGAATGATTGGGTTGGATGGGGTTGTGAATAAAGATAGTCTAACAAACATATGATTGTTTCTTCTTTATTTTTTTTTAACCGCAAAAAGAGGAAAAAAAAAAGTACAAAGTCAACTATTATTAAAATTTAAAAACAACAAGCAAAAGTACAAAGTCAGGCCATACCCTCGTAAGAAAAGCATCAGTTACAAAACAGAAAACATGTACCACCTCTAAAGCAAACCGATTAGCTAAACAAAACTAAAAGCAAACAGGGACCAACAGGCACATGAGGAATGTGTGTATGCCTTGATTGCCAAAAACCACACCATTACACACTTTCTAGCTATGGCACACATGAACACGAATGCTACAGTCCACAACATACCTTAACCAGCTCCATTCGTGACTGCAAATTCCCTTCAATACTTCTTTATGTGTCTTCATTTTGTTTTATATAATTGACCGAGGTTTTTGTTTTATTTAACAAGTAATTCAATCATATTTGATAGATAACAAAGGTGGTAGTAAAAGCTAAACATAATGCGATTTTTACCATATTTGCAGTTGTAGAAATTAACAATTCTGATAAAGTTACAAAATCATGTACCTTTTCTTATTGTAACCGAAATATCTTAACTTAAAATAAAAGTAAGCATTAGATTTGTTAATGAAAACGTGACCCAACTCATTTCTTTGGTAAGCTACATGCATGCATTGTGTAACACATTAACATGAGACATTGAGACCGGTATGCATGCATGCAGCCATGCAGGGCCGGCTTTGAGGGTGTGCAAGGTGAGCGACCGCTCAGGGCCCCAAAATTTGTCTCGTTAATAATTATATGTGTGTACATATATTTTTTACGAAGAAAAAGATATTTAAAAGAGAAAATATATTAAATGAGTAATATGTTAGAACGTTTAGATAATTAATTGCATTATATCTTATAAGTGGGTAACACTTTATTTATAAACATTTTTCTCGAAAGGCTTTTATGTAATTTCGCACAGGGCCCTCAAAAATTTTATCAAATCATGGGACGGCCCTGCATGCATGTCTTAAGTTAAAAGTGAGTATTGACGATCACATAGTTATTGTTGTTGCCTCAATCATAACACGTTAATTTGATGCTACTTGAATCATTACAACATGGAATGCCCTTAAAATGAACAATTTAAGTAGCACTAAGTTCACTCATCTATCTTTGCACCATTTTCATTTTACCTTTAGCAATGACCGCTTCAATTATGAAAGCAATAGCAATCATAAGCTGCAAAACACTTGCACTGTCGGCATCAATCCTTCTCGTCTTCGTGGTTCTTTTGTTCTCAAACCAACAAAAGTATTTCCAAACCGACATCTTTCAAGTCACAACACGCAAACCTCATGAAAGCACCACCAATATCTCCCACCTTGTTTTCGGGCTTCTTGGGTCCACAAGGGCATGGCATTACCGAAAACCGTACATTGAGTCATGGTGGCGCCCAAATGTCACCCGTGGGTTCCTCTACCTTGACACAAACCCCACCAACGATCTTCTACCATGGTCGCCTGCATCTCCCCCTTTTCGTGTCTCTGATGATATTTCAAAGTTACTAAAAGAAATAAAACACGTTGCACCAATCATGGCTCGAATGGTGCATGGCGTTATAGAGGTTTTTAGAGAAGAGAGGGAAGGGGTGAGGTGGTATATCATGGGAGACGACGACTCGATGTTTTTTGCTGACAATTTGGTGGATGTTTTGTCGGCATATGATCATACTAAGTACATATATCTAGGTGGTCATTCGGAGTGTTATATGTCTAACCAAATCTATTCACATGACATGGGATTTGGTGGTGCAGGGCTAATACTGAGTTATCCATTGGCAAAAATGGTGCAAAAAAATATAGAAGATTGTTTTAGAAGGTATCCATATTTAAATAGTGCTGATCTTATTTTAATGACTTGTGTCAATGATTTTGGAGTTTCAATGACTGCTCATCAAGGTCTTCATCAGGTAATTAACATTCATCAACATATGATCTAAGTTACTTTATGTGATTATTCCTTTAACACATACGGAGTAATTCTTATTATAACGGATTTTTAACTTACAGATTGATCTACATGGAGATATATCAGGGTTATTTTCTTCGCACCCAAAGGCTCCATTGCTTTCCCTTCATCACATTGACCACATAGATCCATTTTTCCGCACCATGGATCGCTCTGAATCTGCAAAACATCTAATGAAAGCTGCAAACGTTGACCAATCTCGTTTACTGCAGCAAACTATATGCTACAACAGAAAAATAAGTTGGTCTTTTTCACTCTCTTGGGGCTTTTCAGTTCACATTTACGAGAAAATCATCCCGCGTAGCATCTTAAAGATCCCACTTGAGACATTCAGGCCATGGTCAGGGCGTTTTAAGCCACCTTTTTATATGTTTAACACTAGACCGCTCTCAAATGACCCATGTGCAATGCCTCATGTGTTTTCATTTGACTCTATAAAGAAGATCAATGACCATGAAGTTCTAACTAACTATGTTCGAATGGCTCCACGTGGGTTGCCGAGTTGTGGATTAGCTGGTAACCATTCTGCAGATATGGTATCAAGAATTGAAGTTTTGTCACCTGTGACAAAACCTAACCAGGTGATCGAGTTTAACTTTCGCATTCAATTTTATGAATATATATAGTGTTGGAAATTTACCCTGTACCTTATTCTCTCTTTACAGTTTACAAACATTATATATGTATGAGGTTGGTGTTTATGATGGTAAAAATCTCATGTACTAACAACAAATAATTAAATCTTATACATTTCTGATTTCTAATTAGTTTATTTTGTGTTCTTTGCTATAGAATGGTAAAACAGAATGTTGCGACGTGGTTACGGCTGATGGAATGGAGGTTGCTAAGATAAAGTTAAGGGATTGCACAGAAGATGAGTTGATTGCTTGAGAAAGATGTAAAATTCATTAGACATGTAATAACTTATTGCTGCTTTAACTTGTTTTCGAAGATTATAATTATGGAGTTATGACTCTATAAAATGTACTCAGAATTAGGCTGCCGCGCGTTGCGGCGGAGTTCTTTGAGATGCCGTCTATAAATATCTATATATTTTTAATGTCAAGTTACAATTTTATAATTTCTGTGAAACTATGAATATGAATAAAAATTAGCGGAACCCAAAAAAAATATAAAAAATAAACATGTGGTAAAGTACTTTGCTATGAACTGTGTTGTTGCTGTACACTTCGGTTTTTGTTGAGATGCTATTGATCGCCACGATAGGAGCTGCTGACGTCCTGATGCAAAACACATTGTCATTTAGAATCGATAATTGATTAATAAAGCAACTAGCATGAAAGCTAAGATTGTCAATATTGGAATATGTGAAATTTACCTGTGCTTATTTAATTTTTGTCAAGAAATCTGTGTATACTATATTTTTTGTTGTGTTCTGGGGCTTGTTTTCTTGTTGTCTATTGGAATATGGAAGTTAGATTAGGGATATACAACTAGAAATGTGTGAGCCTATTGGGGGCACACACGTTAATACACGAAGAATACGTTTATTAAATAATTAATATATATACTTGTTATCACTACAAAAAAATAGTTGAATTCTCACACTTCTAAAAAGTGTGTAAAATTTTACTACTTTATCAACACTTAATAGTGTATAAAAAATGGTTACATTAATAAGTGTGGAGAAAAAAATTGTAAAACAATAAATTTCCATGTGTCAAGAAAAAGTTCACACTTTTAAGTGTGGAGAAATCTAAAAAATGTCACACTTATATGTGTGGACCTAAATTCTCCACACTTCCAAGTGTGGAGGCCTAAATTCTCCACACTTACTCACAGTGTGGGGAATTTGGGTGTTACAAATAACTTTCATACTTAAAAGTGTGAAGAAATCTTATAATTCTTTACACAAAAAAGTGTGAAGTTTTTTTTAGACAATTATAAGTGTGAAAAGTTTGTTGTTTTACAATTTTTTCCACAATGTAACCAAATTTTACACACTATTAAGTGTTAATAAATTAGTAAAATTTTATACACTTTTTAGAAGTGTGAAGAAAAAAGTGTGGAGATTCAACTATTTTTTTGTAGTGTATATTTATTAAGTGTTTAATATGTTTCACGAAATAAGTTAACGGTTATTAGTTCAAATCGTTAGACGCTTTAACCAATTTTAATATATACGTTAAATATAAAGAGAGGGACTTAGATGTCGGAAAAGGAAACTCCCGGACCTCTTTCCAATGTAGCCAGTTATGAGAAGGTTCTAGGAAGGGAGGAGAGTGTTGTTTTGGTGAAAGATGAGGAGGTATTAGCTAATCTTAGTGGACAAGTTATTCTCCTATATAACCAACTCGTTTGTGTCATTATATTGATCCGATCCAAATAATTCACAATAACACACGAAATTCATTAATAAACCTAATAGCTAAGTTATTGTTCTTTTGGTCAAAGATATACGGCAGAAACTAAAAACCTCATTGGTTGGTTGTTTTGTTTTCATTCGTCCATAGCAGAAACAATAACTAAAACCATTAGTTTTGGTTTTCCTTTTACTCTTTTATTTAACCAATTCGAATGTATACTCAGTTGAGTATTCGATTGGTTATAAAGCAAGAACAAGAACACGTGGTATTTGCTTGTTATACGTGAAGCAAGTGACTAGCATCGTAACGTATTTGTTTGACGTGTTTTTGTGAGCAACCATATAGGTGATTGTTTTAATCACTTATAGTTTCATTTGCGGATGACTACGAGGGTTAGTTTTCTATTTACTTTTCTCGTTTCCTTTTTACCTTAAGTTGTTTATATGTGCGTTAATCATAAAGGCTAAACTAGATCCATATTCTGCTGCGTACTCGTAGAGTTAATGGTTAACATGTTATTAAATCCCAACAGTGGTATCACGAGCCATCTCGTTTGGTGTTTTATGAATTGCACACTAATTAAACACGCTTAGGCTACATGAAATATAGCTTTATTTATTTGTTTTATAAATTGATATGACAACTATATGCAATACTTGTCATAATTTGATAAATAAATACCTAGATGCAAATGAATTAAAAATTAATGGTTAATTAGATACATAAAATAGCAAAAATTAAAAGTTAATAAGTTTGCCAAGATTATTATGTGTGAATTCCGGCTATAAGACCTACGCAATCACTTTTGTGATGCATGTGGCGATCTAGGCACTTGATGAAAACCTAGTGAGGGTCTTATGGTTCTCTTTTTGGGAAGACTTGCTAGAATTCTCGGATTTAAATGTTTACTTGTTAATATTATTGTCATGTTTTTAGTAGTATGTTCTTTTGTGATGTTTGTTTTTAGCCTACATGTTTACACGCCTAAAACTAGAATAAAAGAGGACTAATACCTATAAAAAGATGACATTAATATGGTCTTAATTTACACGCCTAAATACCATGCTCATTGTGACCTGCTATTTGATTCGTGGAAAATTGTTTTTGTAAAATTAAGTGACCTAAATTATTGAAACAAGCTTTCATGAAATTAAAAACTGGACGCTATGTACACTTAGGAAGTACGGCTCACCGTGAACCATGATGATCACTACAGTGTCATTACTAAATTTTTTTAATATTAAGTGCTACAAAGTGGTTTTGCATGCTTCTTTGTATACGAATTTTACCACATTTATGTGTATACCCCATATGAAAATTTTAAGTCTATGCCAGCCAACCAAAAACACGTGCATTTGGCTGACCTCTTTGGTCAGACCTTAGGGCCATTCCAACCCATGGCGAATTTTGCTCATTGGTCAGACCTTTGGCGATTTTTGCAAGTTCTTGCTTGGTCGACTTAATTCGAGTATGCTTGGTCAGACCTTGGACCCGAGGCATAAGATGAGACTAAACATGCTCATGACATTATTACTTGTCTACTAATGTCTTGATCAATCTCGTAAGTCTAAGAGTTGCATTTCATGCAATTAACGCTCGTCGCTTACCTCTTGCCCCACTTGTTTACACGCTGGTCAGACCTCTGGTAATAAGTGGGAGGTCATGATGGATCTTAGTCTTAATTAGTAATTAATTGGGTAGTTAATTATTTTAAGAATTTAATTATTGAAAATACTAAAATTGAACTTTCTATGTTCTGATTAAAATTGTGTTGTTGCAACATAATTCGTAAACAAAAGTTTGTTTTTCCTTAAAAGACAAACTTAGTCTCTTTTCCTGGTAAGAAGAGTGAGACTTATTCCTATTTTTCTCCTTAGTTGACAAACTAAGATAGGATTACAATTGTTAAACTCACTTATGATCTTTCATAACCCTTTTCCGGTCTTGAAATAATTGAAAGATAAAATATTTTGTGCAACTAGAAAACATTTTGTCTATAGCTACCAAAATAAATGACATCTTGCACTTGTCACGATGTATGAGTTTAATCCGCAAAGAGTAAAGAAATTACTAGCATATTCGCTAGGTTTTTCTTAGACTCTCATTATTCCTTAAAGTGCTAATTACCCTTGTGGCTATGTAGACAATAAAGGAGGAATTGCATGCTGAATATTCAAGTTAAATGAAAGCATGAATGGCTAGTCCCTCATCTACATAAGTAGAAATTCATATATTCTGTTTAATACCTAAGTACGTTGCTACTTGTAGGCATTCAAAGAGAATAGGAAAGTGTAATTGCTATATGTTTTCTACTGGTGATGTAGCACTTACAATGTTGACAAATCCAGTGGGAGCATTGCGTTTTATTACTGAAATAACATTCATGTAATGTTGTCAATTTCAGTGGGAGCTACGAGATTTATTTCCTTGTTAGTCATCCTATCAATTTCAAACTTGCTTTGAAATAATTCATCACTTTTCGAATATGAACGACCATTACTTAAAGGAAACTGCATTTTATTTTATTAGATAACACGTTGCCTTTCTGCTGTTGCTTATCTGAAAAGTTATCTATACAATAATAATCCACAGCTCCCTATTAAACGTTATGGTTCTAAACCTACTTGTAATATCTATGACATTATCATATTGTTTACACAACCAAGCACATGTTGTTTGCTTCCATAATATGATGTTGTGCCTTACACAAGTGGGAGAAATCTCAAAGTGTGTGCAAGGAACAACTTATTATTGGTTTCTCTTGACCGCAAGGTAAGAAAGCTAATAATTCTACTAGGACTTAAACACACAAGATGTTTGTTGCCCTACTACATTCAAATGTCATGATATAGTGCAAAGATACTTCAACATTTTGACTACATGTTTTAGTCAATATAATTATGGTTAAATTATAATAATCATAATTCTGAAGTATAAGATTAACTTGAAATTACTACAGAACTCAAGATTTTGCGTTCATGATTACTTTTGTTAGTATAATTATGTTTAAATGTTAAGACATAATTATAAAGTCCTTGAATTAATCAATGACTTATAACATAAAGTATATAGTAAAATGTTATGTCTTTTAGTTAACACATAAACATGAGATCTTTAAAGACTTATAATGTATTATTGACATGTTCTGTTTTATTGTAAACACATGAACATATAATTCTTGAACAGTTCTGTCTTCTTGTGAACACGTGAACATAAGGTTCTTGTATTATTGAAGAAATATACATTATAGCATACACTTGGTTCGAAAATACTTAATATGCAATTTGGCTCGACCCAATTGACAAGTATTTGATCCAAAGAGAATTAAATTATCTAAGGAATTCTGATATAGTTTCACAATTCAAATACTTATAGAATACCATATTATTATGGTATGTCTAATAGGTTGAAACAAACAATATTCATATTGTTTGATTCTTTATAATTCTAATTGCTCTACCTCCAAATTTATCAAGGTTAGAAAATTGTGTATGTCATGGATACACTTAATATAGTTCAAACCTAGAAGGTATTCAAGACAACCCACGACCCTAAACCCTTAGGGTTTTTCGGTTTTTCCACTCAAACCAATCAAATCCTAAACCCTTTTGGGGTTTTGAGTTTTCCACACTTCCTAGCTTGAAGATTGTAGTTTTGGTGTTCCTCCTAGCTCGACGAAACACAAAACTGTTGCTAAGTTTTTTGGTTAAAGAGTGATACAAGAATTAGGTTTTAACCACAAACCCTAACTAGAGTTGTTGGAAGGAATTCCATTATTTCTTGATTTAAGTTCTGAATTTGTTAAAGTCGTATGAAGCATTTTATTAATAATCTAGCGATGAGAACTTAAAATGTATTTTGTGGTTCCCAAATAAAGAACAATTTATTGTTGCTTAAATACTTAGTATTTAGAGAATTGTCTCTACTTACAAAAGTAAGTGGGAGCATCTACAAATCTTGAAGATATTCAAGAACAAATACATAACCTTCTAAAATCTACTTATTAATGTCATACTAAGGTTAAACATGTAAATGTCAACCGAAGTATAATGTTACCCTCATTCATAAATCCGCAAGGATGCCTCATAACTTGAGTGATATTTTAATATCAGTGCTGAGGAATATAAGTTAACGGATCATTGTAAATCTGCTAACTACTAAAATACATTATCACATCTTGAATCTGATAAATGTCTTAGAACTATGAATGATAAGATGTAGTCCTTAAAAGGCAAATCAATGTTTGAGCTTGATTGTTATTTCGCCTAATAATTGACCTATGAGGTTGGAATGAGTTTTTTTTGAAGAAAGGCTTACAAGGACAAAAATTGCATACATGATTAATGCATGGTTTACAATAAGAAGTTTTTAATCATACTCATGCAATTGACTGTGCTTAGATTTTCTTATATGCATGCATTAATTAAATAAAGATAATTAATTGTCATACAAGTTTTCGTGAATGTGAAATATGGCAATTAAGTTTTATAACTCTTTCCTTTATGATTACCTTTAGCGAGGACGGTGTGTAATCAAAAGGGTTGTGAGTCTATATATAATCTTTATGTAGTATACAAGTTTAAGCAATCCGAGTTTGGATTGAATCATGCATCTAGGAGCTGAGATCTTGAATTTAATTACAATATAATTTTGATTGAATTAAGATAACTCCTGAGTACATCTGACATTATGTGAGAGCACTATGTTTTTCCTTAAAATCCATATGTTATATAACATATTGAAGATATCATTCCATTTAAGCTAGATTTTAATCCTTAAGCTTGGAATGAAACTTCACTTGGGATTTAGGGAATAGAACAAACAACCTTGGAATAAATTTTTATTTGGAAAAAACATATGCTGAAAATTAAGTCCAACACAAATGCGATATATCATTCAAGCAAGTCTTAAATGGTATATTTCACTTGAAATAATTTATTACATGAATGGAAACCTTATGTTTTTTACTAAGGATTTGTCATGTATATATTATATTGTGTATAAGACTGGTTGTTACTTTTGCACAAGAACAAGATGAGCTGATAACAACAATATCTAATTGAGAGTATTTAGATTATTGTTAATACAAATGTTTACGAATTATAAAGCATAGTGTTGTATATGTACAATGATGCTAGAGGATAATTAAAAATAGTTAAAGTAGGATTTTATCATTTATGATAAATCTGCTAACTAGATATGTTAATCGAAGAGCATTGTTGCATTACACATTAAGAATAAGAATACTTTACATTTTAAGGAACTGTAAAGATGATTGTCAGTATGTCGTTGAATTCTAATACCTTATTCAAGGTAGGGCGACCTCTCCATACTATAACTCTTGCAATAGTATGAGCATATGAGATAAGACACTCATCTTATATTTCAAATCCCTCACTATATGTGAAATTTGAAACTAGTATTCGGAAAGTTTACTTAGATGACTATTTAGTTTTCTTGTAAAGAAAAGTTGAGAATGTTGGAAACATTAGACTTCAGCTTACTAATTAGTTTCATGCATATCTGTTTAATTAGTATTTGGATAATTGGGATTGTAAGACAATTTTTACTTTATGATGAATAAAGATACTTGGTATTTGTTATTCATTTTATCCTATATTTGCATGTTTAATCCTTGAATAATTTTATCGTTCTAAATATGTCCATTGTCGGTTAACAATATGGGAATATTGTTATGTAAGGCAAATGTGAGTGTTGGTAATATTATTTGAATATGTGGATTGTTCCCGCCAAACTCATGTGTATTCACAAGGGATGCATATTGGATACCCTAACTTTTAAACATTTACTTTTGGATCCTTGTCATGAGTAAGATGTTGAAATGATTTATGAAGTCATCCTTAGACTTGAGATACAAGCAAGTTCTGTTATGTGTGGTTATCACTATTGTAATTATATGCCAAACGCTTTCCTGAATAAGGTAGTTATAAAAGCTATTGTTCGGAGTGATGTGAAGCAGCATCCACAAAACTTGTAGTCAACAAAGGATTTGTTACTCCACTTGATATGTGCAGAAAGATACCATGGGCCCTCTCCAGAATTAATCAGATAATTGTTTGGCCAAACCCAAAGGGTAATGCAAGATGATTCTTGATTACATTTGGTATATCTGAATTAAATTCTATAACGAGAATCTAAATGGTTAAACTATATGGAATGAGTTAGGATCCATATCCATGATTTAACAGTATCTATAACAAAGGATGATTATAGCAAGACATAAATAACCATGCTACTGAGAATATTTATTGAAACTTAAATCTCAGACATTTCTAGTTTAATAACGAATGTGAGTGTTGCTAGACGTTTCCGTCGTTGGTATATGGGCTATCTGCAACTCCAACTCCCAAGTGGGACCTATTGGAATATGGAAGTTAGATTAGCAATATACAACTAGAAATGTGTGAGCCTATTGGAGGCACACACGTTAACACATGAAGAGTACGTTTATTAAATAATTAATATATATACTTGTTATATTTATTAAGTTTTTAATATGTTTCACGAAATAAGTTAACGGTTATTAGTTCAAATCGTTAGACGCTTTAATTAATTTTAATATATACGTTAAATATAAAGAGAGAGACTTGGATGTCGGAAAAGGAAACTTCCTGACCTCTTTCCAATGTAGCCAGTTATGAGAAGGTTCTAGGAAGGGAGGAGAGTGTTGTTTTGGTGAAAGATGAGGAGGTATTAGCTAATCTTAGTGGACAAGTTATCCTCCTATATAACCAAATCGTTTGTGTCATTATATTGATCCGATCCAAATAATTCACAATAACACACGACATTCATTAATAAACCTAATAGCTAAGTTATTGTTCTTTTGGTCAAAGATATACGGCAGAAACTAAAAACCTCATTGGTTGGTTGTTTTGTTTTCATTCGTCCATAGCAGAAACAATAACTAAAACCATTAGTTTTGGTTTTCCTTTTACTCTTTTATTTAACCAATTCGAATGTATACTCAGTTGAGTATTCGATTGGTTATAAAGCAAGAACAAGAACACGTGGTGTTTGCTTGTTATACATGATGCAAGTGACTAGCATCGTAACGTATTTGTGTGAGCAACCATAGAGGTGATTGTTTTAATCACTTATAGTTTCATTTGCGGATGGCTACGAGGGTTAGTTTTCTATTTACTTTTCTCGTTTCCTTTTTACCTTAAGTTGTTTATATGTGCGTTAATCATAAAGGCTAAACTAGATCCATATTCCGCTGCGTACTCGTAGAGGTAATGGTTAACTGATGAGACGAAAAGTGTACCCGTTTTAAGGGGTCATTTAAGCCCTAATTCGAGTAAATGTGATCAAATATTACCCTAAATCGTTCCTTTTGTCATTTTAGGTACTTTTGAGAAGAATTCTGGAAAACATGCTAATTTGGACGTTTTTGGAGCATAAAAGTGAAGAAAACGACAAAGTCTCAAAAGAAGCTGGAAAACCTTCCTGACGGCGTCAGAGTCACAAGGTGAAGCCGTCAGCCAACGTTGACAAAGGAGTAGAATCAGATTACACTAGACGCCCTATGAAGAAAACAAGATGTTTACACCTGACGGCGTCAGGTGTTAGAGAAAGTAGGCCGTCAGGTGTAATGCTAAAGAGTGACGGCCCAGAGCACATTTACAAGTGACGGCGTCAGAAGTAGATCTAGGCCATCCGAGAACCCTAATGACGGCGAGCTGACGGCGTCAGAACCCATAACCTGACGCCGTCAGAATGTAAAATCTATATATACTTTTCTATTTTTCATTCATTAGTGTGGAACTTTTGGTGCAAGTTTGGGAAAAACCCTAAAGACGAATTTGGCTGTATTTTCAAGGGTTTTTCACCCTTGAATCCTTCATGTTCAATTAAAGATAAGTCCTCACTTAAATTAATCAATATGTCTATGTGTTGGTTAATTACATCTTATGCTTGTCTTTCAATTAACATGCTAGGCTAGATTTTTCTTGTGTTTGCTTAGATCTAATGAAACCTAACTATTAATTATTGGTTGATTGGTGTGTTATTAATTGTCTTGGATGAATGTTTCATCAATGTTAGGCTTAAGAAAACTGGCTAAACTCCTATATGGTAACATGCTTCGTCTTAAGAAACATGCTAACTACATGCGTACCTAGTTATAAGGTAGTATTTAACGCATGACCACTGCTTTACCAATCCCCTATGATTTGGGTGCTTTACGCATCGTTGTAGGAGATAAGAGCCTCATAGAATCTGGGGAGATATGTACGCCACCCCCATGCAATTGTTAAGGGAAATTACACCCGTCATCCACGCAAGTAATACATGCACCAATTAACCGGTAAAAGATGTGTATTGGAGCTAAGGAAATTCTAAGCTAAACACATCTCC
>LBNU01010753.1:15576-29015 GCA_014162995.1 Artemisia annua | reverse complement strand
CATGATGAGATCCGTTGTCCCTAAAGGCTAACTTTATGAGGCAAATTTGTCCCTTACATGCTTAGAGCCGTTGTCCCTAAAGGCGATTGTTGAAACTAATTGTACCTTACTTTATGGGAGCTGTTTTCCCTAAACGCTTGCTCACTTGATGAGAGCAACTGCCCTTTACATGATGATAGTCGTTGTCCCTAATGCTTGCACACTTGATAAGAACAATTGTCTTAAATGATGAGACCCGTTGTCCCTAAAGGCTAACTTTATGAGGGCTATTTGTACCTTACATGATAAGAGCCGTTGTCCCTAAAGGCTCACTTGTTGTGAGCAATTGTACCTTACTATATGGGAGCCGCTGTCGCTAAACACTTGCTCACTTGATGAGAGCAGTTGCCCTTTACATGATGATAGCCGTTGTCCCTAATGCTTAAACAATTGAAAAGAGCATTTGTCACTTACATTATGAGATCCGTTGTCCCTAAAGACTAACTTTATGAGGTTAATTTGTACCTTACATGATAAGAGCCGTTGTCCCTAAAGGCTCACTTGTTGAGAGCAATTGTACCTTACTTTATGGGAGCCGTTGTCCTTAAACGCTTGCTCACTTGATGAGAGCAATTGCCCTTTACATGATGATAGCCATTGTTCCTAATGCTTGCGCAATTGATAAGAGCAATTGTCACTTACATGATGAGATCCGTTGTCCCTAAAGGCTAACTTTATAAGAGCAATTTGTCCCTTACATGATAAGAGTCGTTGTCCCTAAAGGCTCTCTTGTTGAGAGCAATTATACCTTACTTTATGGGAGCTATTGTCCCTAAACGCTTGCTCACTTGATGAGAGTAATTACCCTTTACATGATGATAGCCGTTGTCCCTAATGCTTGCACACTTGATAAGAGCAATTGTCACTTACATGATGAGATCCGTTGTCCCTAAAGGCTAACTTTATGAGGGCAATTTGTCCCTTACATGATAAGAGCCGTTGTCCCTAAAGGCTCACTTGTTGAGAGCAATTGTACCTTACTTTATGGGAGCCGTTGTCCCTAAACGCTTGCTCACTTGATGAGAGCAATTGCCCTTTACATGATGATAGCCGTTGTCCCTAATGCTTAAACAATTGAAAAGAGCATTTGTCACTTACATTATGAGATCCGTTGTCCCTAAAGGCTAACTTTATAAGGGCAATTTGTCCCTTACATGATAAGAGTCGTAGTCCCTAAAGGCTCTCTTGTTGAGAGCAATTATACCTTACTTTATGGGAGCCATTGTCCCTAAACGCTTGCTCACTTGATGAGAGCAATTACCCTTTACATGATGATAGCCGTTGTCCCTAATGCTTGCACAATTGATAAGAGCAATTGTCACTTACATGATGAGATTCGTTGTCCCTAAAGGCTAAGTTTATGAGGGCACTTTGCCCCTTACATGATAAGAGCCGTTGTCCCTAAAGGCTCACTTGTTGAGAGCAATTGTACCTTACTTTATGGTAACCGTTGTCCCTCAATGCTTGCTCACCTTATGAGAGCCATTTCCATTTACATGATGCTAGCCGTTGTCCTTAATGCTTGCACACTTGATAAGAGCAACTGTCACTCAGATGATGAGATCCGTTGTCCCTAAAGACTAACTTTATGAGGGCAATTTATCCCTTACATGATAAGAGTCGTTGTCCCTAATGGCTCACTTGTTGAGAGCAATTGTACCTTACTATGGGAGTCGTTTTCCCTAAACGCTTGCTCACTTGATGAGAGCAATTGCCCTTAACATGATGATAGCCGTTGTCCCTAATGCTTGCACACTTGATACGAGCAATTTTCACATAAATGATGAGATCCGTTGTCCCTAAAGGCTAACTTTATGAGGGTAATTTGTACCTTACATGATAAGAGCCGTTGTCCCTATAGGCTCACTTGTTGAGAGCAATAGTACCTTACTTTATGGGAGCCGTTGTCCCTAAACACTTGCTCACTTGATGAGAGCAATTGCCCTTTACATGATGATAGTCGTTGTCCCTAGTGCTTGCACATTTGAAAAGACCAATTGTCACTAAGATGATGAGATCCGTTGTCCCTAAAGGCTAACTTTATGAGGGCAATTTGTACCTTACATGATAAGAGTCGTTGTCCCTAAAGGCTTACTTGTTAAGAGCAATTGCACCTTACTTTATGGGAACCGTTGTCCCTCAATGCTTGCTCACCTTATGAGAGCCATTTCCCTTTACCTGATGATAGCTGTTGTCCCTAATGCTTGCACACTTGATAAGAGCAATTGTCACTTACATGATGAGATCCGTTGTCCCTAAAGGCTAACTTTATAAGAGCAATTTGTCCCTTACATGATAAGAGTCGTTGTCCCTAAAGGCTCTCTTGTTGAGAGCAATTATACCTTACTTTATGGGAGCTATTGTCCCTAAACGCTTGCTCACTTGATGAGAGTAATTACCCTTTACATGATGATAGCCGTTGTCCCTAATGCTTGCACAATTGATAAGAGCAATTGTCACTTACATGATGAGATCCGTTGTCCCTAAAGGCTATGTTTATGAGGGCACTTTGCCCCTTACATGATAAGAGCCGTTGTCCCTAAAGGCTCACTTATTGAGAGCAATTGTACCTTACTTTATGAGAGCCGTTGTCCCTAAACGCTTGCTCACTTGATGAGAGCCATTTCCCTTTACATGATGATAGCCGTTTTCCCTAATGCTTGCACACTTGATAAGAGCAATTGTCACTTAGATGATCAGATTCATTGTCCCTAGAGGCTAACTTTATGAGGGCAATTTGTCCCTTACATGATAAGAGCCGTTGTCCCTAAAGTCTTTCTTGTTGAGAGCAATTGTACCTTACTTTATGGGAGTCGTTTTCCCTAAACGCTTGCTCACATGATGAGAGTAATTGCCCTTTACATGATGATAGCCGTTGTCCCTAATGCTTGCACACTTGATATGAGCAATTGTCACTAAAATGATGAGATCCGTTGTCCCTAAAGGCTAACTTTATGAGGGCAATTTGTACCTTACTTGATAAGAGCCGTTCTCCCTAAAGGCTCACTTGTTGAGATCAATTTTACCTTACTTTATGGGAGCCGTTGTCCCTAAACGCTTGCTCACTTGATGAGAGCCATTTCCCTTTACATGATGATAGCCGTTTTCCCTAATGCTTGCACACTTGATAAGAGCAATTGTCACTTAGATGATGAGATTCATTGTCCCTAGAGGCTAACTTTATGAGGACAATTTGTCCCTTTCATGATAAGAGCCGTTGTCCCTAAAGTCTTTCTTGTTGAGAGCAATTGTACCTTACTTTATGGGAGTCATTTTCCCTAAACGCTTGCTCACATAATGAGAGTAATTGCCCTTTACATGATGATAGCCGTTGTCCCTAATGCTTGAAAACTTGATAAGAGCAATTGTCACTAAAATGATGAGATCCGTTGTCCCTAAAGGCTAACTTTATGAGGGCAATTTGTACCTTACTTGATAAGAGCCGTTCTCCCTAAAGGCTCACTTGTTGAGAGCAATTGTAACTTACTTTATGGGAGCCGTTTTCCCTAAACACTTGCTCACTTGATAAGAGCAATTGCCCTTNGATAAGAGCCGTTCTCCCTAAAGGCTCACTTGTTGAGAGCAATTGTACCTTACTTTATGGGAGTCGTTGTCCCTAAACACTTGCTCACTTGATAAGAGCAATTGCCCTTTACATGATGAAAGCCGTTGTCCCTAATGCTTGCACAATTGATAAGAGCAGTTGTCACTTACATGATGAGATCCGTTGTCCCTAAAGGCTAACTTTATGAGGGCAATTTGTCCCTTACATGATAAGAGCCGTTGTCCCTAAAGGCTCACTTGTTGAGAGCAATTGTACCTTACTTTATGGTAACCGTTGTCCCTAAACACTTGCTCACTTGATGGACAATTGATGAGATCCGTTGTCCCTAAAGGCTAACTTTATGAGGGCAATTTGTCCCTTACATGATAAGAGCCGTTGTACCTGAAGGCTCACTTGTTGAGAGCAATTGTACCTTACTTTATGGTAACTGTTGTCCCTCAATGCTTGCTCACCTTATGAGAGCCATTTCCATTTACATGATGATAGTCGTTGTCCTTAATGCTTGCACACTTGATAAGAGCAACTATCACTCAGATGATGAGATCCGTTGTCCCTAAAGACTAACTTTATGAGGGCAATTTATCCCTTACATGATAAGAGTCGTTTTCTCTAATGGCTCACTTGTTGAGAGCAATTGTACCTTACTTTATAGGAGCCGTTTTCCCTAAACGCTTGCTCACTTGATGAGAGCAATTGCCCTTAACATGATGATAGCCGTTGTCCCTAATGCTTGCACACTTGATAAGAGTAATTTTCACATAAATGATGAGATCCGTTGTCCCTAAAGGCTAACTTTATGAGGGCAATTTGTACCTTACATGATAAGAGCCGTTGTCCCTAAAGGCTCACTTGTTGAGAGCAATTGTACCTTACTTTATGGGAGCCGTTGTCCCTAAACACTTGCTCACTTGATGAGTGCAATTGCCCTTTACATGATGATAGCCGTTGTCCCTAATGCTTGCGCAATTGATAAGAGCAATTGTCACTTACATGATGAGACCCGTTGTCCCTAAAGGCTAACTTTATGAGGGCAATTTGTACCTTACATGATAAGAGTCGTTGTCCCTATAGGCTTACTTGTTGAGAGCAATTGCACCTTACTTTATGGGAACAGTTGTCCCTCAATGCTTGCTCACCTTATGAGAGCCATTTCCCTTTACCTGATGATAACCATTGTCCCTAATGCTTGCACACTTGATAAGAGCAATTGTCACTTAGATGATGAGATCCGTTGTCCCTAAAGGCTAACTTTATGAGGGCAATTTGTCCCGTACATGATAAGAGTCGTTGTCCCTAAAGGCTCACTTGTTGAGAGCCAGTGTACCTTACTTTAGTTGAGCCGTTTTCCCTAAACGCTTCCTCACTTGTTGAGAGAAATTGCCCATTACATGATGATAGCCGTTGTCCCTAACGCTTGCACACTTAATAAGAGCAATTGTCACTAAAATGATGAGACCCGTTGTCCCTAAAGGCTAACTTTATGAGGGTATTTTGTACCTTACATGATAAGAGCCGTTGTCCCTAATGCTTGCACACTTAATAAGAGCAATTGTCACTAAAATGATGAGACCCGTTGTCCCTAAAGGCTAACTTTATGCGGGCAATTTGTACCTTACATGATAAGAGCCTTTGTACCTAAAGGCTCACTTGTTGAGAGCAATTGTACCTTACTTTATGGGAGCCGTTGTCCTTAAACGGTTGCTCACTTGATGAGAGCAATTGCCCTTTACATCATGATAGCCATTGTTCCTAATGCGTGCGCAATTGATAAGAGCAATTGTCACTTATATGATGAGATCCGTTGTCCCTAAAGGCTAACTTTATAAGGGCAATTTGTCCCTTACATGATAAGAGTCGTTGTCCCTAAAGGCTCACTTGTTGAGAGCAATTGTACCTTACTTTATGGGAGCCGTTGTCCCTAAACGCTTGCTCACTTGATGAGAGCAATTGCCCTTTACATGATGATAGCCGTTGTCCCTAATGCTTGCACACTTGATAAGAGCAATTGTCACTTACATGATGAGATCCGTTGTCCCTAAAGGCTAACTTTATGAGGGCAATTTGTACCTTACATGATAAGAGCCTTTGTACCTAAAGGCTCACTTGTTGAGAGCAATTGTACCTTACTTTATGGGAGCCGTTGTCCTTAAACGGTTGCTCACTTGATGAGAGCAATTGCCCTTTACATCATGATAGCCATTGTTTCTAATGCGTGCGCAATTGATAAGAGCAATTGTCACTTATATGATGAGATCCGTTGTCCCTAAAGGCTAACTTTATAAGGGCAATTTGTCCCTTACATGATAAGAGTCGTTGTCCCTAAAGACTCTCTTGTTGAGAGCAATTATACCTTACTTTATGGGAGCCATTGTCCCAAAACGCTTGCTCACTTGATGATTGCAATTACCCTTTACATGATGATAACCGTTGTCCCTAATGCTTGCACAATTTATAAGAGCAATTGTCACTTACATGATGAGATCCGTTGTCCCTAAAGGCTAAGTTTATGAGGGCACTTTGCCCCTTACATGATAAGAGCCGTTGTCCCTAAAGGCTCACTTGTTGAGAGCAATTGTACCTTACTTTATGAGAGCCGTTGTCCCTAAACGCTTGCTCACTTGATGAGAGCCATTTCCCTTTACATGATGATAGCCGTTTTCCCTAATGCTTGCACACTTGATAAGAGCAATTGTCACTTACATGATGAGATCCGTTGTCCCTAAAGGCTAACTTTATGAGGGCAATTTGTCCCTTACATGATAAGAGCCGTTGTCCCTAAAGGCTCACTTGTTGAGAGCAATTGTACCTTACTTTATGGGAGCCGTTGTCCCTAAACGCTTGCTCACTTGATGAGAGCAATTGCCCTTTACATGATGATAGCCGTTGTCCCTAATGCTTGCACACTTGATAAGAGCAATTGTCACTTACATGATGAGATCCGTTGTCCCTAAAGGCTAACTTTATGAGGGCAATTCGTACCTTACATGATAAGAGCCGTTGTCCCTAAAGGCTTACTTGTTGAGAGCAATTGTACCTTACTTTATGGGAGACGTTGTCCCTAAACGCTTGCTCACTTGATGAGAGCAATTGCCCTTTACATGATGATAGTCGTTGTCCCTAATGCTTGCACAATTGATAAGAGCAATTTTCTTGGGTAACGGGGTTTATCCCGGTAAATATATAACCAAAAAATGTTAAATACAAATGGGATGTGGCTGAAATACCACATTAACCTCAAGCGCGACGCTTGATAAACTAGTGTTTATGACAGACCATAAACACAAAACAAACCTAGCTAATTACAAATCATCAAACTAGGTATAATAACAAGAATAAACTTGAAACAAGCGAACATCGCGCATCCACCCAGAAGCACGAAGGAAGCAAGGCGACCCAGAAAGTTTGCCTCCTTAAAAACCCTTTCCAAGAAAAACCCAGAGGGAAAAACCTTGGAGTAGGGAAAAAGAGTAAAACCCTTACCCGTCACTCCCTTCGTGAATAAGACAAGCACTTGGAATCTTCCATTTATCCAGCAAGAGACGAGACAGAGGAGTTATCTTCTTGAACTTGAAGGTAAACAGCTTCAACCGAACAAAGATACGTTGTCCCTAGAGGCTAACTTTATGAGGGCAATTTGTCCCTTACATGATAAGAGCCGTTTTCCCTAAAGGCTCTCTTGTTGAGAGCAATTGTACCTTACTTTATGGGAGTCGTTTTCCCTAAACGGTTGCTCACATGATGAGAGTAATTGCCCTTTACATGATGATAGCCGTTGTCCCTAATGCTTGCACACTTGATAAGAGCAATTGTCACTTAAATGATGAGATTCGTTGTCCCTAAAGGCTAACTTTATGAGGGCAATTTGTACCTTACATGATAAGAGCCGTTGTCCCTAAAGGCTCACTTGTTGAGAGTAATTGTACCTTACTTTATGGGAGACGCTGTCCCTAAACGCTTGCTCACTCTATGAGAGCAATTGCCCTTTACATGATGATAGTCGGTGTCCCTAATGCTTGCACAATTGATAAGAGCAATTTTCTTGGGTAAAGGGGTTCATCCCGGTAAATATATAACCAAAAAATGTTAAATACAAATGGGATGTGGCTGAAATACCACATTAACCTCAAGCGCGACGCTTGATAAACTAGTGTTTATGACAGACCATAAACACAAAAGAAACCTCGNAGTAATTGTACCTTACTTTATGGGAGACGCTGTCCCTAAACGCTTGCTCACTCTATGAGAGCAATTGCCCTTTACATGATGATAGTCGGTGTCCCTAATGCTTGCACAATTGATAAGAGCAATTTTCTTGGGTAAAGGGGTTCATCCCGGTAAATATATAACCAAAAAATGTTAAATACAAATGGGATGTGGCTGAAATACCACATTAACCTCAAGCGCGACGCTTGATAAACTAGTGTTTATGACAGACCATAAACACAAAAGAAACCTCGCTAATTACAAATCATCAAACTAGGTATAATAACAAGAATAAACTTGAAACAAGCGAACATCGCGCATCCGCCCAGAAGCACGAAGGAAGCAAGGCGACCTAGGAAGTTTGCCTCCTTAAAAACCCTTTCCAAGAAAAACCCAGAGGGAAAAACCTTGGAGTAGGGAAAAAGAGTAAAACCCTTACCCGTCACTCCCTTCGTGAATAAGACAAGCACTTGGAATCTTCCATTTATCCAGCAAGAGACGAGACTGAGGAGTTATCTTCTTGAACTTGAAGGTAAACAGCTTCAACCGAACGGTAGTGACAATAACTTGAACCACTTCAGCAACAGTAGACTTTTTCCGCTTGAAAAGTCTTGAATTGTGTTCCATCCATAGGTAATAAGTAGTAGCAGCAAGTAATAAACGAGAAATGATGCTAATAACCGAACGTCCCTTCGATATAGGAATTAGGAATGTGAGAGCATCATCCAAATAAGGTGGGACAGCATCCATACCTGACAAAACCCGAACCTGCAACCAAACCTGCAAAGAAAATTGGCATTCAAAAAAAAGTGAGGGTGAGAGTCTGGGACCGAGTCACAAAGCGGGCATCTAATCAGGTTCAAATCCACGTTGGGACCAACATCCGATTGCCGCAACCTATCTTGAGTCTTCAACTTCTGCTTAATAACAAGCCACAGATGTATAGCATGTCGTGGAATACAATGAGGAAACCATGGGATATTAACCCAGTCAACCAGATCAGCCCGTAAACGAAGAGAATCCCAAGCACACACAAGTGAATAATGAATCAAATTGCCATCAACATCACGCCATAATAAACCATCCTCAGTATCATCATGTAAATTAGGTACCGGGAGATTAACTAAGTCCGGAAACCTAGAAAACCAATCAGCAGGCCATCTCCAAGTACCATTCCTAATCACATCAAAAACCGAATCCGATAAAGATAAACCAGCCCGAGTAATGTCTCTAGCAGTGAGCATGTCACGAATAGGGCTCTAATTACACCACATATCAAACCATACGGAAGTAGCTTTACCATCATTAATTTTACGCCATATAAAAGGACGCACCTTAGGTCTAATAGCAAGGAGCTTACGCCATCCCCAACTAACATCACCCAAACAAGGAACATCCCAAAAGCTTCTACCATGAACTTTATATGAATGAATCCATCTAACCTATAATGACTCTTTATGAGTTAAGATACTCTTTTTTGGGTAAAAGGGTTAATGCACCCCGGTAAAATATATTATCCAAAAAACGTTGAAGTACAAAGGACGAGGGTGACTTCCCTCGACTCAGTCCCTTAGGACACTTACAGACTCTCATATAAGAATGACACACCATTCTTATAACTTACATAAAAAACTTACCACCTACAACGACTATACAAGTGAATATAAATAAGGAATTAACACATGATTCACTAAGGTAGCATAAAGAAAATAGTCATCGTAGAACTTCCATCAATCTTCCATGTGATCCCATCCACATAGAACCTGAACTTGCATAGCAAACCAAAGAAACCTTTAACCATTCTCCAAACCAATCCGAGTGAAATTCATGGAGCTAAACGAGGCTCAAGGTTGCACAAGCCATGAGAAACCCAACAACCATGCAGCAACCTGTAAACTACATGTCATGATCCCCCTTCAAAACAGCCAAGTAACGTCCAAACACCATGAATAGGGTCACCATGCAACGAACCAAGGGTGAATAAACCCTTAACAGAAGATCGAATGTGCAATAAACAGGAATACGTGTAAGATCCAGTCACAATCAATCAATCCAAAGAGTTTTTGAATAAGAACTCTAACAAAACTTAACTTCCAAGATTAATCATCAGCAAACAATGCATTCCAATCACATAGAACTTTCACTCTCTCCAAAACCCACATTCCATTATCGAATCAGCATCACCACGACCCAAAGTCGACTTTCAGGAACAAAAAACCATAATAGTTACATGCAAGAAGATAAACCACGATCATAGATCGACTTTCCACCATTCAAGCACAAGATATATACAATAACGCGCATCAGTGAACAGTAGCGATCAACCATCAATAACGAAACCCTAAAAAAGAGATCGTTCATGTAAGTAAACCCAACCAATAAAACAGTAAGGTTTAGATCTAGATCGCCCAGCAACAAGACCATTTGAAGATATCCCATAAAGCTTATACGATCCAATCACACCCAGAAAACCCTAACTAGCGATTATAAGAAAACAGAAATCGTTAAGGGTTAGGAAAACCAATTAATGATTTAATTATAAGCCTAGTAATCGATTAGGGTATTAATAAAGCATAATAACTAAACCCTCAAAAAATAAATCGATTAGAAACCGACAATAATAAAATCATTAAGGATTTAGTATAGGCGGCGAAACCAGCCTCCTCTTTGATATAACACATCCCTAAAATCGATTGCATACAAACTAAACAAATCAGAGATTGTTTAGATGTAGAGAGGCGGTTTTAGAGGTTGTTTTTGGCCGGAAAAACGTTGAAGAGGAGGCGTGTTGGGAATAAAGCTAACAGTTACCACTGATAGGCTTGTGGAAGACACTGCTGAAGAATGCACTGGCAGTGGAAACTCATTACCACTGCTAGTACAAATAGTTACCACTGCTTATTAGATAACTGATCTATTCGTGTATAGATAAGTATAGAATAGATCTTGTGTATATTCTATTTAGATAGCTTATTACTTATCTTGTACAGGACTCCTTGTTCTATAAAAGGAGATCCTAGGTCATTGTCTAAGGTATGAATTACCCTAGAGAGCTTCAAGGTGTAACCCTAGTGATAGCTAAGATCACTCGTATTATTATCATTAATAATATTGAAGCTTTGTGTTACATACAACTATACTCACTCACAATACATCATATAAACTGTCTTCTAAGTGTTGTTAAATAAATTCCGCCAGCTTAATAATATTACTCAAAGTATCAACAACACAAGGTGTGTGTTTAGGTCCATCAAGTGGTATCAGAGCCAGGTTCTGATACTTTGATTTAGAAGATCCAAGAAGAAGCTTAACTTACTCACTCAAAGTCAATGGAGATGGAAAACAATCAGTCAAACTCTTCTGTTCCAAGACTTCCCAAACTCAAACTTAATGAGTTTGAGATGTGGAGGATCATGATAGAGCAGTACTTTCTAATGTCTGATTATGCTCTGTGGGAAATCATCTTAACTGGTGAATCCTTCAAGCCTCAACAAAAGACTAAGAAGATTGGAGACAAAGATGTTGTAACAGTTTCTGTGCCTACTACAACAGATGAAAGGACCCAAAGAAAGAATGATCTGAAAGCCAGAAGTTCATTGCTTATGACTCTTCCAAAAGATCAAATAATAGCATTCACAAAGTTCAAAACAGCAAAAGAACTTTTTGAAGAGATCTGTTCAGTGTTTGGTGGCAATGATGCTACTAAGAAGACACAGAAGACATTGTTGAAGCAAAGCTATGAAAATTTCTCTGCTTCAAGCAATGAATCTCTTGACAGCATATTCACCAAACTACAGAAATTGGTTACTCAATTGACTGTGTTTGGAATTGAGGTGGAAAGGGAAGACCTCAACTTGAAGTTTCTAAGAAGTTTGCCTGCTGAGTTTCACACTAATGTTACAGTTTGGGAAAACAAACCTGAAATTGAAACTATGAAGCTCAATGACCTATATAATAATTTCAAGCTAATTGAGCAAAGGTTAAAGAAGGCAGGAAAGCTAGGTTCAAGTTCAAGTAGCTTGGCATTGATGTCAACTTCAATTGACACTGATGACAGTGAAGCTGATAGTGATGATGAATTTGCCACTGCTGGTTCAACTGTTTTCACTGGTAATGCTCTTGTTACCACTGCAGGTTCTAAAAAGAAGGTTGCTGGTATAGGTGATCCCACCTTTTATGCATTCATCTCTACTCAAGTGAATGGCTCTATATTGACTCATGAAGACATAGAGCAAATTGATGATGATGACTTAGAAGAGATGGACATAAAATGGCAAATAGCTCTTCTTAGCATGAGAGCTAGGAAGTTTTTCAAGAAGACTGGCAAGCCAATCCACATTAATGGAAGTGAAACTGCAGGGTTTGATAAGAAGAAAGTGGAGTGTTTCAACTGTCACAAGTTGGGACATTTTGCTAGGGAATGCAGAAGACCAAGGAAGCAGGATAACAGATCCACTTGGTATAAGCAGAAGAAAGAGCCAACAGTGGAAGAACCAAAGGCAATGTTGGCAATTGATGGTGTAAGCTATGATTGGAGTTTCATGGCTGATGTTGATGAAGAGCAATCTACAGAAGCTGGTTTCATTGCTACAGAACATGCTCTCATGGCTTTCTCTGACTCTGAGGTACAAAATTTTGAAAGTTGTTCTAAAACATGTATGGCAACTAGAGAATGTGAAAGGCTTAATGAATTATGTGAGAGTCAAAGAACAGAGTTGTTTACTGCTAATTATAATGTGTCAAATCTTAGGAGAGGCATATCTGTGTTAGAAAAACAACTAGAGCATTATAGAGAAAATGAATCTAAATTTAGTGATGATATGATTGTTATTAAAAGAGAGTTAGATCATAAGATAGCAGTGAATGAGGCATTAAAAGAAGAGGTTGAAAGACTTAAAAAGGTGAATGAAAATGTAAATTTATCTGTTGACACCTTGTTTTATCAATCAAAGTCTATTGAAAAAATTTAGGATGCTCAAATAACTAGTAAAGCTAAGTCTGGTTTGGGATACAATATTGTACCTCCACCACTTAGAGGTGTTCCAGCACCTCCAGGTATAGATTTAGCACATACAGGTCTAGAAGAATTTCAAGAACCTAAGCTTGAATATGGACCTCCCAAGGTTATTAAAAGTGAGGTAGAAGTTAAGCAGGACACTGATGTTTTTGAGAGTGCTAGTGATTCATCTGTTATAGATGAAAATGTTAAAAACAGTGTAGAGAAACCTATCCCACAAGTTGTTAATACTATTACAGAAGAAGCTAGGAAACAAGTTAACAAACCTAGACAAACTGTAAAGTATGCTGAGATGTATAGAAAAAGGTCATCAACTCCTAGGGGTTACCAGAGGAGTTGGAATCATGTAAAATCTCAACAACTAGGTAGTGATTTTGTGATGAACAACAAAGCATGCTATACTTGTGGTAGTTTTGATCATTTACATGCTAAATGTGGTTCTAATGGTGGGAGAAGGAAAATCTATGGAAAAAAATAGGGTGAACACAAACATGTTTCAAAGCAAAACACACCCTAATTCACACAGCAACATGATCCCAAGAGAAGTACTTTTGAAAAGTGGACTTCAAAGTTTTTCCACTGCTAAAACTGTTAACACTGCTTTTAATAAATCAC
>LBNU01010752.1:52764-80993 GCA_014162995.1 Artemisia annua | reverse complement strand
AGGCCCATGTGAATTGTTCCTTGAAGGTACCTGAAGACTCTTTTGACTGCTTCTAAGTGCTTCTTAGTAGGTTTGGATTGATAACGAGCACACATGCAGACAGCAAATAAGAGATCTGGTCTGCTGGCTGTGAGATACATCAGTGATCCGATCATGCTTCGATATTTGGTTTGGTCGACAAGTGCTCCTTCAATATCCTCATCCAGCTTAGTTCTCTCAACCATTGGAGTATCAACAGATTCACATGATTCAAATTCAAATTTATTTAGTATTTCACTGGCATACTTGGATTGATTGATGAAGATACCATGTGGGTTTTGAGAAATCTGAAGCCCCAAGAAGAACGACATTTTCCCCATCATGGACATTTGGAATTCTGTACTCATTTCTTGTGCAAACCTATCACATTCTAGTGGATCGGCTGATGCGAAGATAATGTCATCCACATAGATCTGAACGTGGAGACGATGCTCTCCCAACATTCTTGTGAACAAGGTAGGATCGACAACACCTTTGGTGAATTGGTTGGCTAGAAGAAATTTGGACAGTGTATCATACCATGCTCTGGGTGCTTGTTTAAGACCATATAGTGCCTTCTTCAAGCGATAGACATGATTAGGGCGTTCAGGATCAACCAACCCCTCTGGTTAACTTACATATACCACTTCCTTTAAGTGTCCATTTAGAAAGGCAGTCTTCACATCCATTTGGTATACAACCATGTTCTGACTGGCTGCATTGGCAAGGAAGATTCTGATGGCTTCAATTCTGGCAACTGGTGTGAATGATTCCTCAAAGTCGATGCCCTCTTCTTGTCTGAACCCTTTGGCCACAAGTCGAGCTTTTTTCTTTAACACTTCACCATATTCATCAAGCTTCACTTTGAAGATCCATTTGAGGGCGATAATCATTGCACAGTCGGGAGGGAGCACTAATTCCCAAACATCTAGTCTGTCAAATTCATGGATTTCATCTTGCATTGCAGTGAACCAGGACGTTTTAGTCAATGCTTCTTTATAATTCTTTGGTTCGACTTTGGACAGCACGTTGCTAACAAAACACCATAAAGCATCTGTGGCAAGTTGTCGTCGTGTAGATACCGGCCTAGATGGGTTACCAATGATGTTGTCAATCGGGTGATCATTTGTCCATTTCCTGATATGCTCATGAAGTTGATGATTGGGAATTGAAGTAGCAGTGTTGGAATCTTCTGAGGAGGTTGCCAAAGTAGATGGTTCAGGAGCAAATATGTTGACAAAAGGTTCATCAGGTGGTTGAGTAAAAGGATTCACTTCAAAGGTGTTATCAGATGCTTCTTCTTGTGGAATTGAAGAGTGTTGATCTGTGTGATTGGTATGACTAGATGATGGAGCATTCTGACTAAGAGAGATGGAGATAGAAGGCCCGTTTGTGGGTTGAGGTTCATCATTGGAAGCAGCATCAGGACCTATGACTTGTTGTTCAGGTTCGACTCTCTGTTGAGGCTCAAAATACTCATCATACATTGAATCGAACAATTTCTTCAAGTCCTCACTGGCAGGTGGCACAGAAGGAGCATCTATGGTGGAAGAATTTACAAGTCCTGAACTAATGGGTCCAGGAGTCCAAAGATTAGATGCGGGTCCTGAACTGGAGTATTCAGGAACCATTTGCTCGGTCAGCTCATCAAACATGAAATGGATGGTTTCCATGATTTGTCGGGACCTTTTGTTGTAGATTCGATAACCCTTCTTGTTTGGTGCATACCCAACAAAAATTCCAATATCAGCTTTTGCCTTTAGCTTTCCCAACTTCGCTATCATTGTTTGGGTAACATAATGCACCAAAAACACGAACGAAAGAGAGGTCGGGTTTTCTTTCATGACTAGCTCATAAGGAGTTTTGCAGTGAAGAGGATGTATTAGTGATCTGTTCTGAGTGTAACAAGCGGTTGCAATTGCCTCTCCCGAGAGAAACATAGGAGCTTTGGAGAAGATCAACATAGTTCGTGCTGCCTCTACAAGTGTACGGTTTCGTCTTTCAACGACTCCATTCTACTGAGGGGTTCGAGGTATACTCCTTTGATAACTAATTCCCAGATCTTCATAAAACTGAGTATGTTGTTGATTGGCAAACTCCGTTCCATTATCTGTGCGGACGAATCTGACTGTTTTATTGAGTCCAACTTGCAGCTGCTTGATTAGTTTGATGATGATTTCAGGTGTTTCGTCCTTGGATCTGAGAAATTTGACCCATGTGAAACGAGAGTAGTCATCAACAATCACTAACACATATCTCTTTCCAAATATGGTTTGCACTCTCATGGGACCACAAAGGTCCATGTGAAGGGTATGAAGAACTTCCATGATGGTGTTGATGGTTTTGGGTTTGTGAGTATGCTTCTTGCTTTTTCCAAGCTGACAAGCGGAACAAAGATGATCTTTTTCATACTTCAGCCTGGGCATGCCTCGAACAAGATCTTTACGAGTAAGTTTTTTGGGTAAAGGGGAGTAATCCTGCACCCTGGTAAATATATTAAAACCAAAACGTTTAAGTACAAGTGGAATGTGGCTGAAGTACCACATTAACCTCAAGCTAAAACAGCTTGATAAACAAACCTAACCTAGAGCTTATGACATGCCAAAAGCTCTTGACAACTCTAGAATCAAGAAGAACCTAGAACAAGAAACAGACACTAATCAAGCTAACCAGCAGCATCCTTGAGAGATGAACTTCTACCTTCTGCGTTAGGGAGTAAATTAGCTGATTCATCATACGTTTTCTCCACACAATCATCATCACCATCTTCTACAGTAACTAGAGCATCATAAGGATTGGATGTAGACACTTCGCCTCCCTTAGAGGAGGGATCTTTAAACTTCAACTTAGATGACGAAATAGGCACACTATTAGTAGCTCCCTTCTTGGGTTCACTAGGAGCCTTCTTAGGCTCATACCTGACATTCTGCTTAACAGACATACCAAACTGACTCCCTAAACCAGACTGGCCTTTACCTTTTTTCTTCTTACGACTCACCTTTTGGAAACCATCATTAGCATGCATAGCAGCAGGAGGAACCACATTATGAGTAGTAACAACCGGAGGAGTAATTTCTCTTTTAGGACAATTCTCATGGATGTGCCCAAAAATCTTACATGAAGTGCACCTAGGAGGCCTCCATTCATATTCAACTCGGATAGATTCATTAGAAAACCCATCCCCTGTAAGAGAGGGGACACCAATAGTGATAACATCCACGAGCTCATCATCTGAACCCACTTCAATCAAACACCGAGCAAAACTACTTCTACCCCAAGAATCCTTACACATAGCGCTTGTGTAAGAATCCAACATAATCGGTTTGCCAAGGAATGAAGCAATCAAGTTAATACCCTCATCTTCAAAAACTTGGATAGGCACATCATGCAGTTTAACCCATATCGGAATGCGAGTCAGCTCTTCCTTACATACGCTAGTACCAATAGACCATTTCTTAAGGATGATTGGAGAGTTACGAATCATCCAAGGACCATCTTCCAGAACAGAGTCTAAACCAGCTTGGGTATCAAACTTAAAAAAGAAAAAACCTTTGGCATTCATCATTATCTTTTTCAAACCATATTTAGCCCAATGGTTTCTAACAAAGTAATCAACCACCGGAAACGCCATTCTCTTCCCAATAAGTATCCATATAAAATGTGCTCAAGGCGTGCGCTAACCTTTTCTACTACTCTACGTGGAATAGACATGTTAACTCCTTCACAAACAACCTCATCAACCAAACGACCAGACGGAGAGACTTTAAGGGCCTTCCACAAACCATCGATAGCATCCTGAACCCTTTGAACAACATCATCATCCAAAGTATCCCACACCGTATAGTTACCAGCTTCCACAGCTTTAGCAAAAGCATCGATATCCTCTAGAGTTTTAAGAGATACGCCAAACAAAGTTTCGATAAAATCATGCTTACTCTTAAGAGAAGACCCCACACCTGAATCCTGTGAAGAAGCATGTGGAACCGGCTCCACATGAATCACCTGATCAGTATCATTAGCATCCGAAACATGAGAAGAAGTCTTCTTATGCTTCCTCATAGTTACCTTCGACAAATCCTGTGGCAATGTATCCAACTTTTCCATCTCTCACAAACCCTCAACAAAACAAACAACGACTTAAATAACCAGCAGCAGCATAAACCAAATTGATCAAGGAGAAATAAAACCCTAACTGAAGAGTTAGGGTTTTGAAACTATACGCCCAAGAAAATCACCCAGGTCCCATGATCGATTCCATAACCAATAGATAGGGACGATCGACCTTATATATGTATAAATCAATGAGAAACCAACTTATACTTAACAAGGAAATTAAGGTGCGGTCAAGAAAAAGGTTGGCGGTTTAAACCCTTAAAAAAAGAAACGATTCACCTTTAAATCGACCTAATCCTCTAAAACAAGCAGCAATCTGAATATACCAATGATAACCACAATGATTAATCACTAGAATAATCAATTTGATACACGAATAGAAGGATGGAAAGCAGAAAAAAAAAGGAGACCGATTAGGGATAGGATAGGGGGAAAAAATCGCCACCTTCAATGATTAATCACTAGAATAATTAATTTGATACACGAATAGAAGGATGGAAGGCAGAAAAAAAAAGGAGACCGATTAGGGATAGGATAGGAGACCGAGTAAGTTCATTGATGGTACTGAAGTTCAAATGGTTCAAACGACGATGCCACAACAAAGACTTGGTTTTAGAAGCCTTATATAGTAGACAGATTGGAGATGATTGCATCATGTCTTCAATGGATATAGTGTAGAGGTTTGTGCCACGTCTGCCTTTCAAGAGATCCATACCACCCAATCTTCTAACATGACAAGAGTGTTTTCTGAAGGCAACTTCTAGATCTGAGTCACAAAATTGACCTACGGAGAATAGATTGTGCCCAAGACCTTCTACATAATATACCCGAGAGATAACGCTGTCACCAACCACATAATCTCCATAACCCATTATTGCACCAAAATGATCATTCCCGAATCTAACAGTCCCGATAAACTTTTTCATGAAATTTCTGAGCCGCGAGCGATCCCCCGTCATATGTATTGAGCAACCTGAGTCCAAATACCACAGGGCGATTTGTACGACCTGCATTTGAAATCAGACAAATATGGATAACGGACAAACTTGGATCCCCAAACAAAAGTGGGTTCCGATTGGTTAGCACATACAACAGAATAGGATGAATTAATAGTGTCCTTAGTCTTAACATGACATGCTGGGGAACTAGACTTATGGTTAGCGCCTTGGGTTCCTATAAAAAAAGTTCTACCAGAATTCTTCCAAATCCTATTGTTGGGAAACTTAGGATTAGACTGTTTGGCAAAGGGGGGATGACTTCCTATTGACACTATTCTTCCAGTGGGTCTCCAATGATAGCCAACATTAGTAAACTTCCTTCCTGTTGCTTTCCAAACATGTTTTACACGATTATAATAGACAGTATGACAACCAGGGGATACTTTAGAAGCATACAAACATGTCTTAACACACACATCATGACTACCAAAATTTAAATAGTTATTACAGATCTCACAACTGGTTTTAGAATTCGAATTAATTACAGTACGCCTAGAGCTAATACTAGAATCAACACGATTCTCAACGTTCAGATCAGTCTTATTCTTCCTAATGTGGTCTTCTACTTTCTTTCCTTGAGCACTTTTAGCTGGCGATGTCCTATCATTCCTTGTATTGCAACTAGGCTTTGACCCGCTAACATTAGTGATAGCTTTTACTCCTGTAGAATTAATGATGGGAACATTAGAATGAGACACTGCTGTTTGATTTCTGGTATCTGATGTGTTATGTTTTGGTGATGTTATACGCACTTTAAAGGCAACATGCTTGTTCTTAACCTTAGAGGACAAATCATTAGACTTATCACACCTGCAAACAGCTTTAGGACATGTACCAATGGCATAATCTAAGAGGTCATATGATCTGTTGGTGAGATAATACACATCACGGATGCCAATGTCCGCAGGACTCACTATTCTAACCTCTTCAATAGTTTCGCAGAGGATATCTAGGCAATCCTTAAGATACCTAAGGTACTCACTTTGAACAAACGCATTATTCCTAAGGGGAAGAGGAATATTAATGGCATCAACATCAGTTCTTTATGTTTTCCCTTTCACCTGAGTCTTTAGATTCTCATTTTCTTTAAGCAAAGAAGTTATCTTTTCATTGTTTTTATTACGCATGATCTTCATCGAATCATGTAACTCTTTGTAATGTTGTTTTATTTTAGAGTTTTCAGCTTGAAAACAATCATTTTCGTATTTCAAATCGTTAATGACATTTTGAAGTTGAAGATATTGAGAATCTAAACACGGAGGTTTCTGGGTATCAATCGCATCACATTTATTATCAATCGCATCACATTTATTCGTCTTAAATTGTGCAATTTGAAGCTTCAGTTTCCGAATCGTGTTAGTGTGAGCTTGAATTCTTTCATCCCTTTTGGCTAATTCAAAATATGCATCAAATTCAGGAGCATCCGAAGATGTCTTGGCATTTGAGTTTCTAATTCTTTCTTCTAGGTGTTGGTATCTTAATTGCAAGTTAATATTATCAACCTCTAGTTTTGAAAATTGCTTGACCATGTTATCATGATCATCTTTTTGAATTTTTTCGCGCAGTTTTAAATTCTCCCCCTCATGCTCAACAACACGATTCTGGAAAACCTTTAATGTAACAGACATATCATGAAATTGGGAAGTTGTTAAAGAAGAATCAGTAGCAGTATAAAACACATCTTGAGCAATGCACATAGCAATCAAATTATCATTCATGATGAGAGCATTCTTCTTAGCAATTTCACTATGTTGAAGATCCATTACAGTTTGTTTTCCTTCACGTTCCTGGTTTTTAAACACCTCTTTCATTTCATTGATCTCTTGTTTAAGGGACGTTTCCATGTATTCAAAATGGTTTTTGATTTGTTTAAAAAACGGAATGACTTCTGTGAGATAACATTCTTTTGTAACTTCAAAACCCCTTTCCCCCTCAGTAATTCCCGTTGGAGTAATCCTCTTTTTACACGTTTTGTCAAAATCCGCAAACATTTGATACAGTACATACATGCTAATAAGAGTTTTACATTGAGTGGGAAGTGCTATATGAACTAGGTTCATGGGTGTATTGGGAGGATACACCGTGGATTTAGCAAACTTAAGGGGAGTGGTAGCCATAAGAAGTTCAGCTCTCATTTTTTCCACATCTAATGCCCAAAAAATCTGTTCAGGGGTTAACCTAGTTGGGGGCACAAAGACAGTTAATCGGTTCTGCTCATAGTAGTTATGGGGCTTGATATTAACACGATTTGGTATGCACGTGGGATCCTTCATCTTATCCTCAAGTCTTTTCCTATTTTCTGTTTCAATTTCAACAATCTCTTCTGTATCACGCACATCAGGGGATTCATGATTGGGCTTAAGCATCACATTATAGTCATATAAGGCAGGTTGAGAGGCACTAACGCTCCTAAGATAATTAGTTTTAGGCACACCTGTATCCTTATCACTATGTTTATCACGAAGCTTAATGTGCTTTTGTATCATTTGAGTAGTTTGAATGGTTTGGCCTTGTGTGTACAATTTGTTTTCAGGCTTGTTCTTTAAGGCCTTTAATTAGGAAAAATCGTTTAGAAGTTTGGCTTCCTTGCTTTGAAAATCTAATTTTAGTGTGTTGACACTGTTTTGAATCTCCTGTTTTTGTTTAACAGTTTGATCGATTTGATTTTGCAAAGATTTTATTTCCCCTCTTAACTCTTCTTCCTTTAAATTCCTTTTGGTAATATATGTACACATTTGCCAATTCATTTTCTGTTCACGTTCGGTTAACTCAAATTTTGCACGTTGTTGATACATATTCACCTGATCTTTGAGAATATTAATCCTAGTGGTTAAGGTTTCATCAGGTATAACAGCAGTATATTCATCATATTCACAAGTATCATTATTAACGAAAGAGTCATCACTTGGTAAAGCAGTCTCGACACTTTGTTTCAAGTATTGCTCATATGGGACAACATTGCTATTACCCATATCAGCAGAATTTGAATCAATGGTGTCGGTATGTTTTACTTTGTTATGAGTCCTTTGATTGTGCATCACATCGTCAACATGTGTATCTTCAGATGCTCTACTAGATTCATCAGACTCTTTATTGTTATCCATATGTTGTTGTTTTGAGAAAACGTTAGTGTTTTTCAAACCAACATCATCTGGCGTGAAAATACTAGTTTGATGAACCTCATCGAGTATCGTTGGAATGGCACTTGTTTCATATGTATCATATAATTTGAGTACCTCAGAAATGATGGATGATTTGGAAGATCCTGATTGATTTGCCGATGTGACTGAAGATGTAAGCTTGTCCATAAAGACGGTTTGTGCAGTAGGTTCATCATCAACATCAGAATCAAATGCATCACAATCTTCAGCCTGGAAGATGTTTGGGTCATTTAGAGCAAGATCCTGGACCGGTTGATCATCCACATCAGCATCAAAGGAGTTTCCTTCATCACCAGCAAGAAAGAGCAGTTGTTTCTCATCCAATTTAACTCCATTCTCTTGTTCTTGCATCAACAGCATCTTATCTTTTAAGTAGTCGGAGTTCTGAGGACGTTTTGGTTCAGTGCAGTTTCTTGCAATATGACCTAGCCCACCACAATTGTAGCACTTGATTTGCCTTCCTTGTCCTTGATTGCCATTTCCCATTCTGTTCTGAGCATTTCCTCGGACATTTTGTCTTCCTTGAACCATAACACGCCCATCTTCCACAACAGCAAGATTACGTGGATTAGATGAGGTTCTAAGTTGATTGTGGGTTTGAGGAAGAGTGCTTCTGACGTGTTGAACCAGCAGAGAGACTTGATTGGAGAGATTATCAATTCTCTTGTCCATGTAGGAATTTCCCGATTCTTGTGAATTGGTTTTGACACTTGCTGATTGCATTGAGGCTTGACTAAGAGAAGACTGATTCTGTGTTGCTTGAGTAGTGATTGGAGGGTTGATTAAGTCAGCTGAGAATTGGTTGAGTCCTTGAACACTGGAGATTAGAGCTAGAGGATCATTTGAGGGATGAAACTTCTCTCTTAGCTGACGATCATACATGGCATGTTTCTCATGTTGTTGCAGATAAGCATAGAGTTGCTCATAGTTGGTGTTTCTGAGTCCTTTGTTTAGCTTCACAGCAGTGACAAATCGATCCCATTCTGGTGACATGTTATTGACGATCTTTGAGTTGAGTTGGATATTGGGCATTGTTATTCTGATCATTCTCATGTCATTCACAAGCTTGTGGAATCTGACATAGTAATCATTGATGCTTTCACCAGGGTTCATCTTAAAGTGCTCGAATTCATCGTACAATTGAGACTCACGATCTTCCTTTGTTAATTCTGAACCAGCTAGCAACATTTTGACATTGTCCCAAACAGCTTTGGCCTCAGTGTTGAAGTTAATCAGTTTGTATATGTCCTTTGGTAGCCCTTGTACCACAATGTTTGAAGCACAAATGTCAGCATCATATCGTTTCTTTTCAGCTTCATTCAGATCATTGTACGTACGAGGTCTGTCAATTCCAAGGGTGACTGTCCCATCATCACCAGTGGAGATAACATCTCTGGTAGTGCCCATTTGGAATGGCCCTTCATCAATTGATCTCAGAATGTTCTCCCCATTTTCTTTGCCTTGACAATACAAGCGAATTCTTTGTGACCAAGACTCATAGTCCGTTCTTTCTAGCATTGGAGGTCGAGTGTCAGATCCAGCAGCTTGAATATCATCAATAGATGTTACAGTAGTCATGATGACAAGGTCTTAGACGGGATTTTACAACACACGTGACTTAAACCGAGAAATCGATTCTTTCCCGGGATTTTACTAAAGTCAACCAGGAAAACCGCTAAGATAAGTAAACCGCTGGTACAGTAACCGCTGAAAATTAACCACTGACAGAGTAACCGCTAGTAAAGTAACCACTGAAGAGTAAACCGCTGATGTAATAACTGCTGAAACTTAACCGCTGGAATAGTAACCGCTGATTATTAAACCGTTGACAATAGTAACCGCTGACAGAGTAACCGCTAGTAAAGTAACCACTGAAGAGTAAACCACTGGTGACTTAACTGCTGAAGAGTAAACCACTGGAAGTTAACCGCTGAAACAGTACAAAGTACAGCGTAATGTTCGCGCCACTACTTGTCCTAACCGCTAACACAAACCGCTAAAAATCCAAACTAACCGCTGACAAGAATAGTTTACCGAGGAGAAAACAGCTGACAAGAAACTTGTCCAAAACCATTCGTACACTTCATAAACGTGAGATCTAGCCAAACCAACTGATAACCTAGATAAATCTAACACCTCTAATCCAAGAAGTACAAGAAAGAACACAAGAATCACCACGAACAAGCTCAAGACAAAGTAAAACCACCCTATACTAATAGAAACCAAAACAAACCATACACCACAAGTCCTACAATCCCTAGGATGTAACCATGGCTCTTGATACCAATTGTAGGATACTAAATAAGCTCACAAACATGTTCATGCTTATGGTTATGGTTCGTTGTACATAGAAAGAAAAGAAAGAAATATAGAGAGAGAAAGTTAGAGAGAGAAAGAGATGAAGCCTTGAGAGAAAACCAAAAAAAAGAAAATGAGATTATGAGAGAAGGCTTAACCTCTCCAAGGATGGAGAGGGCTTATATGTACATGGTTTTTGCCACTAGGGCGTGCCACTTGGGCTGCGGATCAGGTATACAGTGGGTAAAGACCCGTCCTTCTTCCGCGAACTAATCTACTTCTAAACTACGTTTAACTAACTATTGTAACTACTACGAGCTAATCAATGCTTAATCATATCAGGGGTGACCGAATCTTTCTTATACAAAAAACGTATTCCTAACAGATACGATTCGGAAAACGCGGGAAGTTAAACCCGAGATACATTAGACCATTCAAAATTATGGAAAGGATTGGTCCGGTAGCATATAGACTTGAACTTCCGCCAGAACTCAGCAATGTGCATAACACGTTTCATGTCTCAAACCTCAAGAAATTTCTTTCGGATGAGTCTTCCGTAATCCCACTAGAAGAGATTCAGCTCGATGACAAGCTTAACTTTGTTGAGGAACCCGCAGAGATCATGGACTGTGAGGTCAAACAATTGAAGCAGAGTCGAATTCCTATCCTGAAGGTTCGCTGGAATTCTCGAAGAGGTCCCGAGTTTACTTGGGAACGGGAGGACCAAAGGCGACGCAAGTATCCGCATCTTTTCACCGAGTCTACTTCAGAGACCAACAACAGCTGAATTTAGGGACTGAATTCCTTTTTGGGTAGGCGACTGTCACAACCCATAATTTCAGGTCATTTCTCAAACCTCGACATTTCACTATTCACCCGTTACTATTCATCATTTACTATTCATCGATCACTGTTCATCATTTTACTATTCATCATTTTCGGAGTCAATTTGAGATTCCGAGAAGCATTCAAAAAATTTACTATTCATATGACACTATTCATTCCCGGAAGGAAAGCACTATTCATGCACATCATTCATTTCATCGTAAACAGGGTTTACGGGTATTCATATTCGCGTAACCGGTTTGGTTTTAGCTGCGAATTCATGCATTATTAGTAGGTACACTCCATACGGACTAGGAATAGTCTACATATCATCACGATATCATTTTCATACTATTCCACTCGTAGGATTTTCAAATTCACATTTTTTAGTACGTTTAACGCTTTACGTAAGTTTATTTTTAACTAAACGTTAACACGCGATCACTAAATGTGACTAACACGTCCGACAATCCCCACAATGGTCCCGACATATTTTTATGCTCATTTTAACATCACGGAGATTATAAAAATTCATTTACCCGGTATTTTGGGAATTTATTTAATTCATATCATAAATTCTATTTAATTACGTTGGTTTTTGTAAAAACTAAACGTTAATCACCCGAACACCCAATACTTGCACCCAACATATTTTTATCATTTTTACGACTTTATTATGTCCCGACTTACTTCGTTAAAATTTATTTCTTGCAAAACCGGTACCCGATTATACCTAAAACTAACTATAAACTACATAACGCTTCTAATTAAATCACAAATAAATCACCAAGATTCCCCCCCCCCCCTTTCCCCCTTTTTCAGCCGGCCAACCCCCCCCCTTTGGTCCTCTAGTTGCAATTGACCTAACTACATTTATTACACACTAAATCTTGTCCCTTTTACTAGATATTATCCCATTTTTACTCACATATTACACCTACAAGTTCAAGTGTAAGAAAAAAATTTCCTTCCTTTCTCTCTTCTTTGTATGCTCGGCCAAGGATCAAAGAACAAGCAAGAACCATCAATTTTTCAAGAACATTATATAAACAAGCTCATCTAGTACTCCTATAAGGGTTTTGAAATACAAACTCAAGGTTTACTTAAGCTTTCACCATCAAAAACTCACTAATCTTTCAAGTAAGTGTACAAAACTCATTTTCATAATTTTACCAAGTACTTGCAATGTTCATATAATTTTTCATACAAGGATTACATGCATGTGTTAGCTTATACCACTCTTTTTATACATTTATAACTTTTGAGCCCTAGAAATGGATAATAAGTAAATCCTTGGTAGATTATCATGGTGGATGATGTTTAGGAACCCATGACACCCTAAGAAGGTGTATGGTAGGTTATGGGATGATTGGTTGTGGTTTGAGTGGTTTTGGACAAGTTACTAACTAGGAAAACCCATTTTTAACAAGTATAAAAAGCTACTGTCCCTATTTTGAAAACGTGGTAAAATCAGTAGGTTGTGGGAAATTTTGGACCAAATATTTATAAAATACTTTCCGAGACGAAACTATGGCCGAAAACGGGGATAAAAACGAGTTTATAACGAAGGAGATATGACTTTTCCAAGTTTAACGACAAAAACTAATTTTCTGAAAACGTGCTTGCTGTTGGACGATTTTCGACGGACAAAACGAGGCGTTTGGCGAGACCTAGGTGAGCCGAGCTACTGAAAATGTAGTAGTACATGTCGATACGGAACCGTGGATATAAAGAACGTAGAAAACGAGCCTATAACGACCGAGATATTCACGTTTAAAACCCGACAACTATATAATATTTTGACAGCTTTCTAATAGAGAAATATATTACGTACTAAACACTATATTTTCAAGTAACGACATTGAAGAGCCGTACTTCTTACCCGTTGAAACACGTACGACCAAAGGGTTATTTACACGACTACTAAACGTCATTTCAAGGTTTCAAACGCCAAGTCTAAACACTAACATATTACGTACAATATTACTTGATTAGTTTTGCAAGTCTAGTATGGACATATTTTCCTAAGTTATGAAAACCTTATCTTTCAACGATAACTAGTATTTCTACACTACGAGTGGTATAGATAGCATGTGCATGTACATTCATTACATCACTTCACGTTCTAAAGTAGAATCATATTCATTCATAATAGGTTGCGGCTAATACTCGCGCCTTGTTGTCCCGATCATTTCATCATCATTGTACCATCACTTCAGGTGAGTTTTCATAGCCCCGTATACATTTTTATATTGTTTTCAAATCCCACGGGGGAGAATACATTGCACCATTTTCGTACGAGCCTAAGTATCAAATTCCTTGTACATAGCTTAAGTTACCGCATTGCCTTATTTAAGTCCCCATACAATCATGGACCGTTAATTATGCTTAAGCGAGAGTGAGTGGATAGATCTATTGAGGGTGACGCCTCCATCCGTGTTGGTTATACCAACAGTCAAGCGGATGCATTTCATTTTACATATACATTAGAGTGCCTGGCAAAACACTCTGGAGGGGCATATATTTCATGCAGTCAAGCTTCGGGTCATGAGCTTAATGCTATTGTACTATTTTTCACGTGACTTTGTCATGCACATTATACTTGTGGTTATCATACAACATTTCATTTTATAAACCTATGAAACTCACCAATATTATTGTTGACCGTTTTAGCAATGTATTTTCTGGTAATTAACTTGCTCTTGTTGACATGCATTGGACCTACTTGGAGTCGCGGGAGTAGACGCGTCTCGCTTTTGTTTCATGCACTTATGTAAGCGTTTGATCTTGTTGGAACTTGTTTTGGTAAACTTGAAACATCATTTTGGGACCTATATTTTGTAAACTCTGAATGTTTTTAATGATCAAACGTTGTATTTTCAAAACGAAACTTTAGGTCGTTCAACATAACCTTGTATGAGATGCCATGAATGTTACACCCAGGTATTCAACTCCGCTGCCAATCAGGTAAATTCAGGGTGTGACACTACACTTCCCCCCCCCCCCAAGGGTGGAATATACATTGGCATATTCTTTCTCTCTTTTCTATGCCACTTGAGGAATACCCAATCTACCCCTACCAAATTACCCTTTCTACTCTTCTACCCTTGGTATTTGGTTTTCTAATAAACACTTCACAAAATGATTTTCTAATTGGCTATTTGAGTTGGTAAACCTTAGATTGATTAATGTTAAGGTTTAGTGTGAAGTACAATTGGGGGTTTAGCAAGGCTAGGTATTTATAAGATCAAACACCCAACACTTGGGATTTTTTACAGACGCCAGGCACGCTGCCCACACGTTGACGCGTGGGTGACGCGCCGGCCTCGGTAAAATATTCCCAAGTTTGGGTATTGGCCTATAAATACCTCCCTTGCCTCTTGTATTCCTCACCCCTTGCCATTATTCTTTCTCTCTAATTTTTTTTTCTCTATCCTCTAATTCTACATCTTGTGTTCTTAATCTATCACTTATCATCTTTGAAAGAACACATCTCTTGCAAGGGAAGAATCACAAGAACCTAATCCACTCTTGTGATTGTGTCGAGGGTCTTCTTCTCTATACCCTTTCTATTAGAATCGAGTCACTAGGTTAGGTTAGGTCTTGATTCAAAAAAACAACATTCTATAATTCTATTTGGTTGTAAGGGAATTCTTGTGTCTTGTGACCAAGCCTAGATAATTGGGGATCTAGTTTGAAGACTTGTGTCTTGGTGACTAAACCTAGATCATTAGAGATCTAGTTGGGGTTTGATACTTCCGGTGGGAAGTCTTAGTGGTAAGTCGAATCACGAGATTCTTTTGGGTGGTTTCCGAGGGCGGAATACCGTTGGGGAGTAGCTCTTCTTAGTGAGCACCGATCTTAGTGCATATCGGTGGAGTGAAGTTGTAACGGTTTGTAATCCACCGAAAGGATTATACTATAGTAATAGTATGGGTGTCGTGGATTCGCAACTGGACGTACGGATGGTATAAACCCCCATCCCGAACCAGTATATATTGTGGTGTCTCTTTACATGCTTTATATACTTTGTTTGTGTTTGTGGTTGTGATTATTGTTGTATAACCACTTGGTGATCTTTGAGGCTTAAAGTTTTTAAACATCTAAAAAGCCGAAAAGACCGTATTCCCCCCCCTCTACGGTTCTACAATTGGTATCAGAGCGGAATACTCAAGTTTTTGAGCGTTAAAACCTTCCCGAGAAGTCGTTTTAAGTCAAAAACTTCTTTTCCAAAAATCTAAAATCCTAACAAAGATTTTTGGTAAAGTTGAGTATAGATCCATGGCTCAAGAGAACTATGTTGAAGGGTGCTCTATGCAAAGACCACCTTTGCTAGAAACCAATGGGTTTTGTTTTTGGAAAACCCGGTTTGAGACCTATGTTAGGTCCAAAGATCTTGATTTGTGGGAAATCATCCAAAATGGTAATTTTGTGTTTATGGTGGAAGACCCCGAAACAAAGTTGTTGGTGAAAAAGCCACATTCGGATCTAAAAGATGATGAGAGGATGAAGCTTGGCAAAAATGATGAAGCAAAGATGTTGATCTATAATGCTCTACCTCGAAGGGAGTTCGAGAGAGTCCACATTTGCAAGACCACCAAGGAGATTTGGCACTCACTCATCATTACTCATCAAGGCAATTCACAAGTTAAGGATCGCAAGATCGACTTGCTCATCCAACAATATGAGAAGTTTTCGATCTCCGACGATGAAACCATTGACAATGGTTACACACGGTTCAACGCTATTATCACAAGCCTCACGGCTCTAGATCCTAGCTTCTATAATAAGAACCATGTATGAAAATTTCGTCAAGCTCTTCCGGTTAAGTGGAGGCCAAAGGTGACGGCTATTGAAGAAGCCAAGAACTTGGCGGAACTTCCTCTTGACGAGCTAATCGGTAACCTCAAAGTGTATGAAATGATTTTAGAAAATGACAAGATCGTTTCTAAAGAAAAGAAGAAAGAGGTTAAGTCACTAGCCCTTAAAGCTAAAGTCACTAGGGAACAAACTAGTGATGACAATGATGAAGGAAGTGATGAAGACGATGAAGAGCTCAACCTTATGGCAAGAAACTTTAGGAAGTTCTTTAGACGAGAATGTAACCCTAGGCGCGGTAATCGGTTTGGTAACCAAAGTGATAGTAATGGTAGAAAGGTTGGAAGAGATCGTGGCTATAATAATAAAGGTGGTGGAAGCTCAAGGCGTGAACGCAAGTGCTACAATTGTGGAGACAAGAATCACTTTATAAGTGAATGTCCAAAGCCCAAAGAAAATAGGGCATTCGTCGGCGGAGCTTGGAGTGATAGTGAAGACGGGGATCATTCGGAAAGAAATGCAACGTGTCTCATGGTGTTTGAAAATCAAGAGCTATCTCAAACTCTTCTATTTCTAATAAAGATTTAAATATTCATAATTTGCAAAAAGAGAATGAGGAATGTTTTAAAACCATTGAAAAACTTGTTGAGGAGAAACACTCCCTTAATAAAAAGGTTTTTGAACTCGAATGAGAAGTAAAGAGACTTTCTCAACACAAAGAGGTGGTTGAACCTTGCACAAGTTGTGAAAAACTTGGACATGAGGTTGACTCTTTGAATGATAAAGTATCCAAACTTCAAAAGGAGTCATTAAGTTTTTCCAAATTTAAGAAAAGTAGCAATGATTTGGATGATATGTTAAGTCAACAAAAATTGTCCCAAGATAAGGAAGGTCTTAGATTTTTGAAAAATGAGAAAACAACTTCCGAGAGTCTAACCAAACCTATTGTATTTGTATAAGCAAGACAAAATGAAACTCCTAAAGTTTCCGAGCCTGACGCGCTGGATGACGCGTCGACGCGCCGACAACGCGCCAGGACTCTGAGGAAAAGTGGAGTTTCATCAAAACGTTATGTTAAACCAATTGTTCCTCAAACTCCTTTTGCAAATACTCGACGTACTCAAGCACCGATTACAAGAAGTGATACCCCAAAACAATTTTACAACCCGGTTTCACGTAATGGACTTGGATACACACAAGCTCAAGTCGACCAAAGACCTATCTTACCCACACCAAATACGAAACCATCATATAACCAAAGACATTCTTTTCAAAACAATCAATCATCACCTAGAAGAAACTTTTACAACAACCAGAGGTCTTCACATCGTCAATATAACTCATACCAAAGGAGAGACAACTCCTACCCAAACCAAAGATTGTTTAGACCACACAACCACCGAAACTTTGGACCAAGTTTTCAAAACCAAAGTAACCTTTCAAACAACCCTTGGTCTATGTTTTCAAGCTACGGTCTTGAGACACTAAATGTCTTGCTTCATGACCCAAGGATGTTCAACTTGGGAATGTTTTATGCTAACAACAATGGGCCCAACAACCATTGGGGACCAAGTTTTTGAGTAAAATTGTTTGTTAGGTATAAGCTTGAATTGGTCTATTAGATAATCGAAATGGTTGATTTAAGCACATAATCGATAGTAGAAGATTGGTTACTTCATACAAGGGGTATGAAGGTGTACATTAGTGATCTTTAAGGAAAGGTCATCCATAGACAAAGCATCAATGGTGGACTTTTATCTTGTGGTCGTGAAACAAAAATCATCCATTGAAATCAAGCTAAGTTTTTCTTTTATGCCTATGTATCCCTAAGTGCTTTACATGATTAGTTGTCAAAAATGCCATGTGAACTTGGTGATGCTAGGTAGCTTATTTTTTTCACAACTTGAAATTTAGTAGAACGTAGAAACTTAAAGGCGATTAACATAAAATGAGACTAAACTTGCATGCTATGTATTTAGGGAATATATTTATGTGTTTATAATTTTCATAACTTGAATACATGCTCATCTTAAGTGTGACATATTTAATTGATTGAAAACATGTCTAGGAATTTAAATGTTAAAGTTAACCCATGAGATCTCATATCATATGTAGGGTTAAATGAATATGCGTAGACATGATTACTATTGAATATTGTCCACACATGATTGTTTATCAAGAACTTAAATAGTAGATTAATTCAAATTTAAACAATCTTTCTAGATGAATATGCATAAAATGTTGTGAATTTGATTAATATGCATACATGAATATATTTATTAAATTAATTAATTGTGGGTTTCACATTGATACAAAACATCATGTGTAGTTTGCTTAATTGCTTAATATGTATATGTAAGATCTTAAAGGGAAATCTTTATAACATATACAAATAAGTTATATGCATGATTATGTTGCTAACGAGTTATGATTTTAATCAACAAAGTGATAACATGAAATTTGATCACATGATTAAGTGTCTCTTGAAATAAGATTGTGTGTCATATGCTTACTTTTCGTAGTGATTAAATGACGAAATGAAAGATGTATTTGCATGAGAATAAGTTTTAATGCTATTTGATTATATAACAACTTGCCATGATGACTAGTTGATTTAGTGCATATTGCTAACATGCTAATTGCTTGCATATTTGTTAAAGATAATAAATCATGTGCTCACAACTTTAGAGTATTATATTTTGTTAGACACTAGGTATACAACTACGTATTAGTTAGACAAACAAGGCTTTGTGAACAATAGGATTAGTAACACCATTTCGACCAATAGAGTCTTAGAGTTGCTTCACATCGATTTGTTTGGTTCATCACATATTCAAAGTTATGGAGGCAACTTCTATACTTTAATGACAATTGATGACTATTCACATTTTATATATGGACTCTATTTCTAGGTGCTAAGGAAGTTGCCCTAGATAAGTTTAGGATCTTAGGAAGAAGTTTAGAAAAACCTACTTGTGCTTTGATTCAAGCTAATCATGGTAACAGATTTGAACATAGGGTGCAATTTGGAGAATTTTGCGAACAACATGGAATCTCACATAACTTCTCGGACATTAGTCCTCCTCAAACCAATGAGGTCATCCAAAGGAACGATAAAAAGTTACAAGAGATGTGTCGTGTATTTAGCCGAGCAATCCATTTCGCAAAAGTTCTGGTATCGTGCCTTAGAAACCATGTGTTACACTTTACTCTAGGAAAATACTTCACCTTAATGTCCTATGATACCCTTAGAAGTAGGAAATCATCACTAGAGTACCTTAGGAAATTTAAGGATGAATGTTTCATACTTAAGACAATAGGAGAGATGAATAAACAAAACCTTAGGTCACAAGTTAGAAACACATAGGATTTTGTTTCATGTACTTAGGAATTATGTGAAAAGTAGTTTGGGTTAAGACTAATTTGATTCTCAAGAAGTAGGAAATGTTGTAGTCTTTAAGATCACTTTTCCATCATATAGGTATATTTTCTTTACATAAATGAATTAATCTAGGGAGAGAATAATACACGGTGTTATTCATTCACTTAGGAATCTCCTTATGCCTTGACTTGTTACTAGGTAGTAACTTGTGTTTAGGTTTTGCTTTGAGCTCTTAAAATGATTATATGTGAAACTATGTGCTCTAATTTGAAAATTTGTTATCTTCACTTAAGTAAGTGATATCTTTATGCTTGATTGATAGATCCGTTCTATGAACAACTATGCGGTAATGTTATTTATGTGTTTATCAACATTTGGGATATAATGATTTGAATATGTATTATATGCGCAGGTTATGATGTATTGTGCGCAAAATAGATGTGATGTTATGCTTAAACTAACCCATGTTGCAAGTTTTCAAATGGTAACCTAACCTATTTTGGACTTCCACATGTGAGGATTTCTTGTTTGTTGCGTGCTGTATTCTATGTGTAGCTAGGCCACCGCAAAAGTGAGGCTCTTGACCCATGGATCCCTGCCTTGGAACAAGGGGGAGCAACAATCTAGGGGGAGCTATGTTCAAGGGGGAGCACGTTCGGGTGCATATACGAGCTGCTTATTCTATCCCACAGGCCCAAGTTCGAAACCTGGCTTGATTGGAAGTCCCGCCTTTTTGATTCGACAAAAGGGGGAGAAAGAAAGCAAGGTCGTGAAGACAAGTTCAAGGTTATGACTATGGCTTCACCAAATTACAAAGCAAGGTCATGAAGACAAGTTCAAGATTATGACTATGGCTTCACCAAATTACAAGGCAAGGTCAAGTTGCAAGCTACATCAAAGGCGCACTTTGTCTTCGCTAAGTTTTATAATTTTATTTGCTTTCGGATTTTATTTGTCATCATCAAAAGGGGGGAGATTGTTGAGGCAACATTATCCAGATCTCCTTATGTTTTAATGATGACAAATAAACCTTCAAAACACATAAAATAACAAACGTTAGCCAAAGTCTCCCGGACATCACATCTGCTGCTGGCGCGCTACCCACGCGTCAACGCGTGGGTGACGCGCCAGGCTTCTGTGAATGTCGGGATGAACTTTGAAAGTCGGCTTTCCTCTTACCCAACAAATGTGGATCTTTCAAGGCAGGTATGAATATGCTATGTGATTAATTGAGAACACTCGAAACGAGTTTTGGGATAAGAGAGATCCAACTATTGAAACACCCGTTTACGGGAAAATGCAAACTCAAGTTTTCTAACTCTCGCCTCTAGCCAAGGCTTTTCTAAACTTAGGGAGCTTATATATTTCATGTAACATCATGTAAGCATTCATATGCTCATAACCCGTGCTTATGTCTTCTCTAATCACGTAACGGGTTTACTCCCTTATTTGTCAAACTAAGTCAAAGGTCACTTTGCGTAAACGCATCCTTTCCCACATGGGTTATGCTTTACATCTAGGCAAAAAACTTAACTTGTTTGAACCAAGGTATTAGTTGAGAACGTCGAGTCGTGGAAAGTCACGAGATATGAACCTATGGATTCTCGACGTTGTGTTACTTGAACTTATAAGTAACCTATGATTTTCTCAACTTATAGTCTTAATTTTCTAAACCTTTTATTCTTAAATGACAATTAGATTGCACGGAAGGGCCGGCGGCCGAACTGTTCGAGCGCAATGCAGTGGTATTGGTTCCGATCGACAAAGGTAGATCTTAATCTTTCTCTTAATCTCATTTTTACAAAAAGACAAATACACCAAATCTCCCACAAATCCATTCCAAAATCCTTCCCAACATTCTCTTACAATATTCTCTTATACTCTCTTACAAAAGTGTACCTTTGTCCCTTCACATACTCCCACACAATATTCTCTCAATCTATCAACTTCCCATACAATCCTTATACACACACTTATACACCTTGTGTATACACACTTGATTTCAAAATACACACACTACTCTCACAACCATCTCTTTTCTACACACACTAGCCAACTCATCATATCCTCACATATCCAATCCAATCCAATCCATATCTCTTACATATTCCCTTACAACATCACATCCCTTACACAATCCAACTCATATCTTATATTCCCATACACACTTTGATCTCCACCATCCATTCAAATAAACACATCTCAACCCTCCTTTTTCCCACATGCCAAATAGTTTGAAATTCTAAAGAGGCTCCCTTTGATCCTAGCCATCCATTTCAAACAAAACCATCTCATTTCTTCCCCCATGTTTTGGAATATCTCACAAGCATATTCTTTCTAAACCTAACTATGGTTAGTTTCCAACTCAACCCTAGTTCACTCTTATTCATTCCATCACATGGAAATAATCCTAGCCATCCAATTCAAACCATCTCATCTCAACCATCCATCCTACACTTCCCCCCAAGGGTGGAATATACCTTGGCATATTCTTTCTCTCTTTTCTATGCCACTTGAGGAATACCCAATCTACCCCTACCCAATTACCCTTTCTACTCTTCTACCCTTGGTATTTGGTTTTCTAATAAACACTTCACAAAATGATTTTCAAATTGGCTATTTGAGTTGGTAAACCTTAGATTGATTAATGTTAAGGTTTAGTGTGAAGTACAATTGGGGGTTTAGCAAGGCTAGGTATTTATAAGATCCAACACCCAACACTTGTGATTTTTTATAGACGCCTGGCGCGCTGCCCACGCGTTGACGCGTGGGTTACGCGCCGGCCTCGGTAAAATATTCCCAAGTTTGGGTCTTGGCCTATAAATACCTCCCTTGCCTCTTGTATTCCTCACCCCTTGCCATTATTCTTTCTCTCTAATTTCTTACTCTCTATCCTCTAATTCTACATCTTGTGTTCTTAATCTATCACTTATCATATTTGAAAGAACACATCTCTTGCAAGGGAAGAATCACAAGAACCTAATCCACTCTTGTGATTTTGTCGAGGGTCTTATTCTCTATACCCTTTCTATTAGAATCGAGTCACTAGGTTAGGTTAGGTCTTGATTCAAAGAAACAACATTCTATAATTCTATTTGGTTGTAAGGGAAGTCTTGTGTCTTGTGACCAAGCCTAGATAATTGGGGATCTAGTTTGAAGACTTGTGTCTTGGTGACCAAGCCTAGATCATTAGAGATCTAGTTGGGGTTTCATACTTCCGGTGGGAAGTCTTAGTGGTAAGTCGAATCACGAGATTCTTTGGGTGGTTTCCGAGGGCAAAATACCGTTGGGGAGTAGCTCTTCTTAGTGAGCACCGATCTTAATGCATATCGGTGGAGTGAAGGTGTAAAGGTTTGTAATCGACCGAAAGGATTATACTATAGTAATAGTATCGGTGTCGTGGATTCGCAACTGGACGTACGGATGGTATAAACCCCCATCCCGAACCAGTATATATTGTGGTGTCTCTTTACATGCTTTATATACTTTGTTTGTGTTTGTGGTTGTGGTTATTGTTGCATAACCACTTGGTGATATTTGAGGCTTAAAGTTAATAAACTTTGAAAAAGTCGAAAAGACCGTATTCACCCCCCCCCCCTCTACGGTTCTACACTATAGTTTTCTGTTCCAACAAGTTTAAATGGAATAAGAGCAGTACCACTATTATCATTAATTTGAATGTGAAGAGGATTACCAGCATCAAGATTACTAATTATGACCTCAGAGTTACCACCACTACCTTCACCAACAGCCATAATAACAAAGATAACAACAAATAACAAGAACTAATAGAAACAAACAAACCAGCAACAAACAGAAACAAATCAAGAATCAACCAAGAGAACAAATCACAACAAACAACCAACAGATATAACAGATAAGATAACAACCAGATCAAACAACCAATCTCAATATCACACAACTTCTCAATCCCAAATCCTATATCCTCCTTCGACCTAGACACAATAAAACTAAAAAATCTATACTCACACCCAAGCCTAACAAGATACCAGCCAAGAAGATTGAGAGTGGCCAGAGCAGGTTTCCGTACCACTCACGGTGGCAGGTCAAGGTGTTAACCACTCTGTTTGCACCTTCTTGACTAAGTAAATGTTATCTTAAAGGAAGAGAAACACACTTACAGTGAGATACCAGCGGAATGAAACACAAAATCACTAGATTCACTTAGTCTAGTGAGATTGCAACCAAGAACGGGCCCAAAACCACCAAGAAACCACCAGAGATACAAATCCCCAAATTTCCAAATTAGGGTTTTTAAAAACCTAATCAAGAAACCCGCAAATTCACCGGATCTAATCCCAAAAAGATCAAATCAACCACGGCCGTTAAAAAACAGCCTCAATTAACCAATTAAACCTTCAATTGCAAAAACCCCCAAAAAAAACTTCGAAACCCTAGAAACTCTAGAATCTCAAAACCACCAAATCAGAACATTGCGCTCTGATACTATGTAAAAATGGTCAAGAACACACAACAATTCACTAATACACCCAGCCAACCACCCCTTGGTGTATCTTTTGTTATAACAATGTAAGAAGATAAGTCCCCAAACGGGTGTTTACCAGTACAAATACAAAAGACAAGACTTATCTCTTCTAAGAAGACACCAATCACCTGACTACAAGATCACTCTACACTCAGACTACAAAGATCAAATAAAGAGATTGATCTTTGTTACAAAACCTAACAAATATCTGATTGATATCAAAGAATAACAAGAAAGACAACTGTGTGAATATTTGAGAGAGAAACTAAAAACGGCTGAGACAAGTTATGAAACCTAAGCTGGATTATGAGCTTATACACTACTATGTTTCACTTCAGCCCCTCTACTTCTCTCTTCTTGACTTTAGATAGAAAACTTATGTTGCCTTTATGAAGACTTTCAAACTTGACAAGAATAGTCCTCCATATTATTTAACAATATCCTCATCAGAAACAGGACATCTCGGTGAGTTTAACACTAACCCACGTAAGCCAAGGTTGACCATGGTAGGAATTTGATCATATGTCACGTACCCTGTGCATAATCTGGCCTTTTAGATGTTTAAATAGAATGAGGTTTACCATGCCTTTTTATAGGGTTTTACTTTAGAAACTAGGCTTTTTTTTTTTTTTTTTTTTTTTTTTTTTTTTTTTTTTTTTATTGGCAAATTTATTGAGTCACTCTAGCAAGATGCTACTGGAATAAAGGATAAAGAAAAAAGAACATATATTTAAAGTACAAGTGAATAAGGATTAACTATCTAATCTAACCAATCGGAACATGTTTCTTTACCCTATGAATAATCCAACAAGTGAGATAATCCTTTAGAAATTAAATGACGCAACTAATTGGCTTACCATATTTTTTGAATAAATGCTTGAAATATTCTACCAGATGTTAAACTACGTTCCTTTACTAGTTGCTAATGCATCCCATGTGTGGATGCCTGTTAAATGAGATGTAATCAGGTCAATTAGGGAGCAGGGTCCGTACATATTGGGATAGATTACAATGTTATATATTTAGCTAGTCACTGACTTTCTTTTTTATTTTATCCCAACTAGTAGTAAAACAAGGTTACAAATAACAAAGAGTACTTTACAAATTTCAAAGAGTATTTCCTTTGAACCACAAAACGTGGTATTGTATGATTTGATTTGAAAAATCTCATCTCATGGAGTGATACGCGTAACCTTATTTCTACCATGAAGTTATGTTTTGATGCACTTGTTCAATATTTAGAAATCGTGTATTTTCTGATGTAAAGTCTTCGAGAAAAGGAGAAGAAATTTTTGTTTTTTGTTTTTAATCTCATTCTTGGATGGTACATAGGCTTGAAAAACATATTCAGGTGGGGTTAGGTCGGATCGTTGATCCCAAAACCTCTTGTATGAAATGATGTAATTTTCCCTGTATACCTCTACCTACTTTGCTAGTGAGTTTAATATATAGCTGCTAAAAAAATAATAAATAAAAATAAATAATAATAATAAAAAAATAAAAATAAAAAAACCGGCATATTGTACACACCATTCTTCAACCTATGTTTGATGAGAGATTTAGTTCCGCATTGGCTTTTCCTTTTGGGTGTATATATGATCTGGGTCATTTTAGGGGATATGTTCATGTACTCGTTTGTAATTTACATAATTAGTATAGGGACTAATAGTGTCATTTGGTGTTAGCTCAAGTAAGTCAGTAGTATCACATATATATATAGAAAGAATGAACAGTAACTTGAGTACGCAAGATCATTTGAATGAATATTACGGCTTAGAGAGTTGCTCTCAAGTAACTTGAATTCCAAAAGTTGTTCTTGTGTGAATTAGATCAATTGAGCTGTTCTAAGTTGATCATCTATCCTTTATTTCATCTAACCAAATAATTCAACCGTTCATATAATCGTTGTGTTCTACATTTGAGCTCCAATCAATTAGACCTAAATCAGTGTTTATATCCTTGCTGCTTTTAGCTTCTCACTAGAAATGTTTCTTCAGTACTGTAATATTTTGCTAATCTTCAAAAAATACTGAACCTCATAAGCGAGTAATCTTTGTTCAAACAACAAACGGGTTCTTTGGTGATATAGGAATATGAGTTTTCGCGGTAATTTAAATGATTGTATTATTGATCCAAATTAAATTTACTTGTGAAACACTTTTGTAACTTCTCTTTTCTAGCTTCTTCCTTGAGCGTAAATGATATTTTGCCCTTCAAATAGATGAGATATATGTATTTTTGTTACCACATCGCAAGAATATTAATTNCCATTATTCAACATAACACGTTCCAACCCAAACTTTGCCCATGTATTCTTAACATAGTTCTCTACTATAGGGAAAGCAAGCCTCTTCCCAATAAAATACCCATACAGAGTATTAGCAAACCTAGCTGAAACATCCTCAATCTCTTTTAAAGGAATTGTAACGTGGGCTCCTTCCACTCGCTCCTCATTACGGAGCTCACATATGTTTACTGATTTGAAAGCATTGTTTGTTTTAAACATCGAAGCATATGAGAGCTTATGCTCGTTACCCTGCGACTGATGCGTATTACTCATCTCCCTAATACCCACGAACAGAATACCTCAAACAAAGAAGAACATATGCAAACAATACGTAAAAGATAAAACCCTAATCGCTTAGGGTTTATAAGCAGTAAACGAAAAAACTCAACCCATAGCAACAAATTCGATCACTGAAGAACAATAGATCGAAACCAAAATAACGATTGTGATTAACCCAAACAAACGAATCACAAAAATCAAAAAAAAAGAACGATTAGTGTATTATATTTTTTTGCGATCGTTTTTTTGGTTTAGGGATAAAAATAAATCGCCATAGGGATTCGGTTAGGGATTATTTGCGCTAAATTTGGTACCTAAAGAAAATTAGTACAAACTAGAACGAAACATGGTAAAGCATATATTGTTGCATGTAAAACTGAAATCACAAAAGATTGGACGAATTTTTTTTGTGGGGAAAAACCCTAAATCCGATTCTCTCCGCGGCGGCAAAAAATGAATCACTTACAATTCGATACACTTTCTTATGATTCAATCATAAACCTTTAATTCCTATTGGTTTGTTTGTGATAGTGGGTCGGTGTATACTTATTTTCGTTTTTTGTTACCTTGCGTTGATTGTTCTTCATGGTGCAAGTCTTCTAAATCGATTGATATAATATTATTACTTGTATATCGTGAGTCGGTGCTATTCATGCAATATTAAATCGCTATATTTTTTTTTTCTGTTGTGATCGCTGGTTGCTAGGTCTTAATGAGGGTCGATTGCAATATTGATGGTTATCTTAGGTTCTCGTTTTCCTGTATTGATTGGTGATTCCACTGGTCTTTGGGTTTTTTTAGGGTTTTTTTCCATTCGTTTTACTTTTTGTTAGGGTTGTCTTTGCTGATGTTGTTTTGCTTTTTTCCTAGTGGTTGGTCATGGAGCATTCGATTAACAATTCATCTACTGTTGGGACTGGGAAAGCTAATGAAGATGGTAAGAATTCTAGTGACGTTAGTTCACATATTATGCCTAAGCTCTCATATGCTTTGATGTTTAAAACTAACAATGCGTTCAAATCAGTAAACATATGTGAGCTCCGTAATAAGGAGCGAGTGGAAGGAGCCCATGTCACAATTCCTTTAAAAGAGATTGAGGATGTTTCAGCTAGGTTTGCTAATACTCTGTATGGGTATTTTATTGGGAAGCGGCTTGCTTTCCCTATAGTAGAGAACTATGTTAAGAATACATGGGCAAAGTTTGGGTTGGAACGTGTTATGTTGAATAATGGATTCTTTTTGTTTCAATTCTCTACTAAGGATGGTGTGGATAAAGTGTTAGAGTCGGGGCCATGGTTGATTCGTTCGATGCCTATTTTCCTAAACATTTGGACCCCTAATACTACGCTTGCTAAGGAGGAAGTTACTTCAGCGCCTGTATGGTTGAAATTACATAATGTTTCAATTGTTGCTTATACGGAGGTTGGATTAAGTTTGATTACGACTCAAATTGGTAAGCCTATTATGTTGGATTCATACACTAGCTCTATGTGTGTTAAGTCTTGGGGTCAGAATTCATATGCTCGTGCTCTTGTTGAAGTAT
>LBNU01010752.1:33213-52610 GCA_014162995.1 Artemisia annua | reverse complement strand
AAGCTCTCATATGCTTCGATGTTTAAAACAAACAATGCTTTCAAATCAGTAAACATATGTGAGCTCCGTAATGAGGTGCGAGTGGAAGGAGCCCATGTCACAATTCCTTTAAAAGAGATTGAGGATGTTTCAGCTAGGTTTGCTAATACTCTGTATGGGTATTTTATTGGGAAGCGGCTTGCTTTCCCTATAGTAGAGAACTATGTTAAGAATACATGGGCAAAGTTTGGTTTGGAACGTGTTATGTTGAATAATGGATTCTTTTTGTTTCAATTCTCTACTAAGGATGGTATGGATAAAGTGTTAGAGTCGGGGCCATGGTTGATTTTGATGCCTATTTTCCTAAACATTTGGACCCCTAATACTACGCTTCCTAAGGAGGAAGTTACTTCAGCACCCGTATGGTTGAAATTACATAATGTTCCAATTGTTGCTTATACGGAGGTTGGATTAAGTTTGATTACGACTCAAATTGGTAAGCCTATTATGTTGGATTCATACACTAGCTCTATGTGTGTTAAGTCTTGGGGTCAGAATTCATATGCTCGTGCTCTTGTTGAAGTATCATCTCTTGACGTGTTAATGGATCATGTGGTGGTGGTGGCTATTCCTTTTTCTAATGGTCTAGGTCATTCGTTGGTGCGCGTTGATATTGAATATGAATGGAAGCCGCCTCGTTGTGCTTCATGCAAAATCTTTGACCATATTGATGCTGCATGCCCTAAGAATGTTAAACAACATAGTGTTCAGACTAATGTTGATGAGGAAGGATTTGTAGATGCTACTAAACGTAAAGGTAAGGGTAAAGCGCCAACTCATGAGAAGGTTATTGATGGAGTTCGTTTTTCGAAACCTAGGGTCACATTGAATTATCGTTGGCAGCCAGTTTCGAAAAAAAAAGTTGGATCTGATGGAGCGTCGTCTTCTAAAGGTAATGGCACTAACAAGAATGCTAGTGGCCCTAATGTGCATGCTGCTCAAGAACAACCGGTTAATCAAGAAAAGAGTGATGTGCATACTCCTAATAAGTATATTCATGATGATTTAAGTGATATCATCACTAAGAATCCATTTGGTGCGCTTAGTGATGAGGTGACCAGTTCTGGAGTGGGGCCTGAGGTTGTGCCATCCCAAGGGGAGCAAAGCGGGCATGTAATGGAGATTGATAGTGACAATGAGGTTGATGAGTCTATTGAGTTTGGTAAACCAAGTACCCCTATTGTCGAGAAAATTGATAAGCTTGAAAAGCTTATTATTGAGGGGAAAGGAACGCTAGTGGATGATAATGGGAAACCTGTTCCGGTGGTTGATGGTCTTAAGAAGGGAAACCCATTCTCTAAGGTGGGTGATGTGGTTGTCTCTGATAGTGATGATGAGGTTTTTGAACCAAACGTTCCTATGAATACTTACTTGTCATCAGCAGGAGGACATAACGAGCTTGAAGGTTATTTTTCTGATAATTATGCTGCCCAGATCCTAGACTTACCTGGGCAATTGGAGGAATTTAACAAGCTATTCGACTTTCAGGTTCAAGGCAGTTCAAGGAAGTAATCTGTTACGAGGATTTGTCTAAGTGTTTTACATGTTTTTTTTTTTTTTTTCTTTTCATGGTTGTTCTAGGTGTTGGTAGATAGGTGTTCATTTATGGCATGTCGTAAATGATCTAGTGGTTGTTCAAGCAGGTTGCTTGAGGTTAATGTGGTATTTCAGCCACATTCCATTGTACTTTAAACGTTTTTTTTTGTTAATATATTTTGCCAGGGTGGAGATCCCTTTACCCAAAAAAAGAACGAAACATGGTAAAGCCTCACACATTTGTGTAACTTAAACCCTAAAATTCGTCAAATACCACTTATAGAAAAATGAAACGCTATATATATTTAAACTAAAACCACATGCAAACAGACTGCAAAGTAATAACTTAATCTAATTAACGATGCTTTACTTATGATCGTTATCACCTTTTTGAAGTAATTTGATATAAACAAATCCTGGTTGTAATATAATGTTGATAATGAAATATAATTTATAGCTAGAATAATGCATGTGTCACGAATATACAAATACTACATTCTCTTAATATTTGCAACAGGTAGTGAATTATTAATGTTATTAACAAGGAAACATCCAAAATGTCACAGTCTTGAGGTATATAGAAATGATACTTTACAATGAAAGACAAACAGCAAAAAACCTATTCTCTACTCTGGCAATTAATTACCCTAAGCCACACTTTATAAAATATTAATTTTTCGTTTTCTTATTTTTCAGATAACTTTTTCTGATATAGGGTTGCTCAAGAAGACATGTTTAGTCCTTTCCAACTAACAGATCTCTAGCAATCACCAAAGTTCTAGTTTCTTTACTCATAATACTGGTTTTTGCAAGAAATTAAAGAAAGTTTAATCCAGAGATACATATTTCTGCTGAACAGGAAATTGAAAAGGAAAACAGTATGGGGAGAGCACCTTGCTGTGACAAAGCTAACGTAAAGAAAGGTCCATGGGCTCCAGAAGAAGATGCTAAACTCAAAGCATATATCGAAGAACATGGCACTGGTGGGAACTGGATTGCTTTGCCTCAGAAAATCGGTAACTTATGTTTGCTAAATTATTGGAACATAACAGTTTGACTTATCATTATCTAAATTATGAGAAAAATTAAATTACGTTTTTAGGCAACCTGATTAAACTGATCATATATAAATACCAAAATCTGTAGGAGTTCAAAACAATTTGATTGTATGGATGTGAATCTAGTTCGCCGGCACATATTTATGCTTACACTTTAATTGCTTGTCTATTAACTTTTTTGTTGAATGGCATATATTTATGATTCTCACACTTATTTTTAGGGCTTAAGAGATGTGGGAAGAGCTGCCGTCTCCGGTGGCTAAATTACCTTCGGCCAAATATCAAGCATGGAGGTTTCTCAGAAGAAGAAGATCATATAATTTGCAGCCTGTATGTTAGCATAGGGAGCAGGTAACTAGTTAACACCCTTTAGAAGAAATATATAACACATGTTTCAATCAAGATTGTTAGTTTTAGATGTCCTTATGAAGATATCAAATGACTTTCGCAATTTTGGATCACTCATAGAAGTAAGAAGATTTGTGTAAATTGGCCTGAATGGATCACAAGCCCTAGATTGGTTTGCTCCAATTATATTGTGGCCATTTGTATCTCTTTTTTGCTAGCAGCTACTTGCTAATGGTATAAAACAAACCACCGTTAAAAAGGAAAAAAGTCCCTTCTGAACTCTTTTTTTTTTGGGTAAAAGGTCAAAAGACCCGGTAAATACATTACTCCAAAAAGCGTTTAAGTACAAAGGATATAAGTGAATCCCATATCTCAACCCATTAGATAGGCGAAAAGCTTACATAACAAGATACTTCGTATTTTATAAACAAGAAAATAAACCACTACTCAAAAGATAACATTAGACTCATACAAAAACAAAATTACTTCCTATCAAGGCCTTGGAGCTTGATACAAGTCCCTTCTGAATTCATAATGTAGGTTTACTGTTTGCTTGATCAGGTGGTCAATAATTGCAGCACAATTGCCAGGAAGAACCGATAATGATATAAAGAACTACTGGAATACAAGACTGAAGAAGAAACTTTTGGGTAAGCACCGGAAAGACCAACTTAGTCGTAGAAAGGGAGAGTTACTATTGAGGAAAGGGAGATCACCATCAGAAATTCCATCATCCATAGTTGTTAGTGGTAACGAAAACAATAATTCTCAGGACCCTTATTGGCCAGAGTTGCCGGTGATGCAACCTGTGCCTTTCATGAATAAAGATCCATGCTTTGTCAATGATCATACATCTATACGGAAATTACTTGTCAAGCTAGGAGGAAACTTTTCTCCTGATGATAATGGTAATCAGTCCATCAATATGGTCTCACACTTACCCATTGATACTTCAATCAATCTTCAGCCATCACCACATAATGATGAGAATCTTATTACTAGTAGTATGCCTGTTTCTTCTTCACTGTTAGTAGATAATAAGTACAACATTTTATCTACACAAGAGGGGCAAACTGGATCATTCTCATCGGTGTTTGAAGAAATGTACTACAGTACCAACCCACCAAAATTGGATGGACTGGAGTTTCTATACGGTGAAGTGTGTGAAATAAACACAAGTGGAAGCAGTAGCGTTATTACATGCGGAGATAGCATGGATTGGGGTGAGATGAGTTCCCTGATGGGTACCACGACTAACACTAATGCTATAAACTCATCCAACTACCAAAGATCCCTTCAACAAGGGGTGTTGCAACAAGATTGTGCTCATGATGAAGACCCTAATACTGGATTCATTTGATGGCTTGAAGATCGATGCATGATCAAGGAAAACCCTAAACTTATGAGTCGTTGATGCAAAATGCTTCATTTTGAATTGCTAGTTTTGTCATTTTCAAACCTCTTCACAACGAGTTGCTTTACACATAATGTGTGCAGGACTATCTAAGTGTATTTGTGTGTGTGTTTATACTGTTAGTCACATAGCTGTTAATTTTATTTTATCTTAAATTTTAATGGTACACGTACATTTTTATGACTGAAGAAAGCAAGTGGACCTTATAGGAATACGAGCTTTGAAAGGAATATTAGTGCAAAAAAGATAGGTTGTGCTCAAAGTGAAGACATATACATGTGTGTATTCATCTTGTATTCTCCTTGCAAAAGGTATGCCATGCATATGTTTTTATTTAAATGATATTAAATCAGTTTAATGTTGGTACAGCATTCCTTTTATGTGTTTCGAGGTACCCTAAACTAAATTCCTTACAAATTTTGGAAATAACTTTATGGGAGTAAGCACGCAAGGTATTTCCACTATATCAATTTGGATTATGTATTGTAAGTGTCTCCTCCATTGAGTTTAAACATGTACCTTGTATCTTTATATGGTTTGTTTATTTAACACAGCACATCCTTGTTGATTTTAATGATTTAAGCTTATATTCAAATTCATGGGTATATGATCTATCTTTGTTTCCTTATTGGTGTTTCTGAGTGATCTATTAACATTCAATTATTTATAATAAAAGGTATTCATTACCCGATAAGCAAAAGAAACAACGTATGAGTCGGCGACGAATTTTGTTCACCCTAATATCACTAGTAAAAATATGGCCTTTCGTCACACATAGCGTATTTCGAATGACAACACAGCAACATATTTACGTGACTAAATGTACCAGCCTTAAATAAACAGCCACACTTGATCCGACGTGTGTGACCATTTCGTAAATATATGTCACACATTGGTGTATATATGTGACTAGAGGGTAACTGGTAAATATTTTTCGACATTTTAGTCACTTTTAATTCGGGACATGTGACTGATACAAATCAGCTCAAAACATTAGTCACACTATAGATATACATATGTGACAAATATATGTCACACAATTGAACAGTGTGACCAAAAGAGATATATGGTCACATGAAGTACTTGCGTATGTGGCTAAACTATATAGTCAAATTTGTCACACATTATTTAAACGTGACTGCTATTCTTTGCTGAATATTTAACCACATATGAATTTGAAATGGGTGACGACTGAAAAGTAAGTTTGAAGCGTTAGTCACGATATGCATTTAAAAGTGTCAAATATATGTCACACACTTGAAGAGTGTGACCAAATGTCATATATGGTCACACTAAACCATTGAACCATGATTAAGTGTAACTAAAAATCGATACATATGGTCACGTAAGTTAATATGTGTGTCTAAAGTTTAGTGTGTGTTTGCTTGCCAAATCCTAATGTGTATAGTCACATATATTTGTAGCACGATCATATGACTATAGGCTTTACAATAGTCACACCATATCACAAATGTGTATCTAAATCATGATTATGGCCACGTTATAAGGGTATTATATGTGACCAATACATTCTAAAGACAAATTTCAACTTTAATGAAGTAACATGTTACTGAAGTACCTGCAAGTGCATATACATGATAAATGGAAAATGCAAATAACTATTGTAATAGCAGTAGTAACTTAATAATAGCAATAGTAACTTAATAATAGCAGTAGTAACTTTTGTACAAACAAAAGAGTTGTAATCTCACAAAAGGTGAATTATATAGTACTTACCAAAAGGTTTTTTACAACATAAAGAAAACAGAGAAGCTAAACCCTGCTACCTCCAAACACCTGATCAGCTTGTTTTCTTCTGATCCCCATAACATGCTCTCTGATACTGAGCGAAAATTCTTTCAATGAGATCTTTAACTGCCTCTGTACGTTCTTCACATATGATCTTTATAGATATCATCACAGCAAGTAAACTAGCAGTCAAAGGATATTCTTTTTCTGCAAGCATAAAAAGATCAAGTCCACCTTGTGTTGATAAGTGATGTACATTGTAGCTATCATAAAACTTCCATTTAGCTGAGAGATCATGACATGGGAAGGTCCAATAGATATCAGCTGGATCAGGTTTATATAACCTATGTAATTCAACCCACAACTCTTGCTCTATCACATCTGGCTTCTTGTTTGTTATTAATTTTTCTTGAACCAACTCCCATAATCTGTCTAAGTCTTCTCTGTCAATTATTCTTATCAAATCCTCAAAACTTTTGCACACTGCTGATTCTCCACCAACCCTGATTATCTTCCAAGCCTTTCCAAATTTATCTTTGTAAATCTCCCAGTCCATGATTGGATGTTTAGCTTGAATAGGATCAACATATAATGTTTCAGGAACAATCACCATCATCTGATCATGAGAAGAGCTGTCTTCTTTTCTTTGTGAATCATTCTTCTTCTCAGCAGGCTTGTCTTCAGTGATCTTTTGTTTCTTTGATGGTGTTTCTTCTGTACCCATGGGGATAAACTTATGAACACATCTCTTGATGCGGTAGTATAGACGTTCAATTTCTTCATATGTCATTCCCCTGAGTTGAGCAGATTTATAACCACCTTGATGCATTAAGTATACCTTCATTTCACTCATGCGCTGAGCCTTTGTGGGATTTCTTTTCCTCTTCTGACTTTGAGCTTGCTTGGTTGGCTGAATTAGCTCATTCAAAGCTACTTCTTCACTTCTTGCATTTATCAAATCAGCAAGCTTTACTTCTTCACTTCTTGCATTTATCAAATCAGCAAGTCTTTGTACTCTATCATCATTAGTTAAAGTCTTATCGTTGTAAAGTTTTGCAACTCTAGCCTGTAGAACTTCATTAGCATCAATAATAGCTTGCATTAACTCTCCATGAGCTATTTTTTTCTCCTTTTCTTGAAGACTGAATGCTACTTGCTCATCTGTTTCCACTTCAGACACTTTAGATCTCCTATTCTCATCCATAAAGTTAGCTATTTCAGCTTCATCAACTGTCTTTGCAACCTCTTCAGCAGTAGATACTTCAGTTGTAGAAAGTTGATTTGTTGTAGCAACAGAAACATCTTGTTGTACCACCTTAGCCATTTCTTCAACATTACTAGTAGCAGCAGTTTCTCCCAAACTAGTATTAGTTTCCACTACCTGCTCTTTATTTACATCTTCCACATTATCATCATTATCAATCCCAATATCTTGTTGTACCGCCTCATCTTGTTGTACCGCCTCATTACCCACCCTGTCAGAAACATGTTGTTGTACCGCCTCATTACCCACCCTGTCAGCAACTAAATACTCATCATCCACATTATCATCATTATCAATCCCAATATCCATATTCACATGCATATCAGCACAAGCACCTTCAGCATTTGTTGTTTCCTCCCCTGAGACTCTGCTTTCATTCCTCCCATGTTTGGGAGCATCCTCCAAACTAGTAGCCTTAGAAGAACTCACCCTGTGTACTGTGCCCACCTTCTTCAACCTTCTGAACTGAGCTTTCCTTGACCTCTTTTGACCTTCCAAATATTGAACTCTCAGGTTCAACATTTTGATCTTTGCACCATGTTTTGTTGTGCGCTTTTGGAGACCAAGAACATCCTCTTCTAACTTGGTACAATATGCCTTCAAATCCTGTATAAGTTTCATTCTATCCTCACCAGTATCCATGAATTCATGTGTTTCAGAACTACCCGCATCAGTTCTGGATGCGCTACCACTGGCCTGATCTACTTCTAAGCTAGCAGCAGAAGTGGAAGCCCCTTCCAACATGTCGTGCTCCACACCCATGACATCCTCACCCTGTTTTTGTGGAAGGTTCACCATATATGGAAAAAGTGGCGTAACCTTTCCTGAAAAATCCTTGCCATTATTTTTCAGATTTGAAAATACTTTCTTTTGTAGTAAGGGGCAGCATAAGTTCCTTTATGTTTTTTAATGGTAGTCAACTGTTTTTAAATAATAAGTTGCAAAAACCTTGGATATAATAAAGAAGTACCATCATCAGCCAAGGTCTTAATCATACCCTCCAAAATCATTTTTGAAAAATTGAAAGGTTTTCCTTTAGCAAGGCATATCACTATTGATGCCATGGTGGTACCAAACTCATTCCAACCTGTAGTTTTAGGACTTAAACAATGTAAGAGAGTATGAATCAAGAACTTCCACTGAGATGAGAAGAGACCTTTGTAAAATTTTAATTTATCATTCTTCTTCTCATACCCCATTTTTTTCAAACCTTTGAAAATCGCAGCAGTATCAAGACACTCGATCTCTTCATTATCTGGTAGGTTAAGAGATTCCCTAATAGACGACTAAGTTATGAGTATATTTTTGCCATCTACCTTAGCCTTAATCTGCTTTTCTTTATTAACAGTTATGGCTTTAGCAGTACCCCAAAACTGCTTAATAAAAGAAATGCATATAGGAGGACTTACAGTTAATGCATACTTAATAGGGGTAGCATTCAAGAAATCGATTATCTGTGTGAATCCTTTAGAACCATTAGGTTTCTTCAAAAAAGCGACCATGTTGTGTCTGTTAACAAATGTGCATTTTGATTCAATTGCCACCACCATCGTGAATTAGGATTTTGTGATTTGGGGATTTTGAAAATGATTGACAAAAGACGTTAGTGTTTGTGATTAGAGAGAAATTATGTGTGCGTGAAACTGAATTATTGAATTAATTGGGGATTTAAACCATTGAGTGTAAATGTTATCAATCCACCCCTGCACTATCCTATCTAGCAGTACAAACCCACGTGCAGTAACATTTTCTTAGCAGCAGAAACTTTTGATTAACATGATACAAAATATATCCCAAGTTCTTTTTAATGAACACAACAATCAAAATATTGTAACAATTAATGAGAAAATTGAGCAATGACAAAGTACGGGAATTAAAATTAAACATTTTTCATTAAAACTTGAAATGAAAAATTACAAAATACTGGAAATAAAAGGTACACATTCTAAAAATCTGCTAATCTAAAAGGATTACAACATGTTTATTCATAAAGTCAAATAAAGTAGTACAAAAGGATTACAAAGTTTATTCAAATTACTTCCTAACTTAACTAATACATTTTCTTTCTACCCTTCCCTTTTGAACAAACTTTAGGCATTATTTTTTGGAGTTTTAACCTTCCTAGAATCTTCCTTTTTTGTGCCTGATCCAGAATATCCCTTTGGAAAGTAGTCTGCCCATGTATTTGAAGGACCTTCAAAACAGTCAACAAATGTGGACAAAAACAGTCAATGTTGCAACAACCTTTGTTCTTTGAACTCCAATGGCCACATTACCTGGCGGATGGTTGGCTTTAGATCATAAAAAAGAATGGAATATAGTAAACCAACATACGTAACCCTTCTCAGTTCCCGCTACAGCTCCTTTTGTCGTTTCAACTCCCTTTGAGCAAAGGCCTGCACCAGGCGCATTGCTAGATTGTTGAAAAAACAAAAGGAACTGTATGGGAGCTGAGAATGGAAAGGTATGTTGAAATTCCATACTCATTTAGATAATAAAAAAGAATAGAATGCAGTAAACCAACATACGTAACCCTTTTAAGTTCCCGCTACAGCTCCTTTTGTTGTTTCAACTCCCTTTGAGCAAAGGCCTGCACCAGGCGCATTGCTAGATTGTTGAAAAAACAAAAGGAACAGTATGGGACCTTAGAATGGAAAGGTATATTCATATTCCAGACTTAAAGTTTTACAAACTCACTTCCTACATATCAAAATACATCATACATATATATAAAGCTAACAGAGTGATACAAACAATTTACAAATGTTGAGTAAAGAATAGAGTCTAAGTAACATCACTCATCTTGAATGCGATAATGAAGGAGTGTGGCATGTCATGAACAATACACACTATATCATTATCGCATTGAAGACGTCTCAATGATCAAGACAGATCTATCTAACGTTGCAGAAAGGTTCTATTGCTTTGTTTTTTGGACACCGTCTAATAACGTTTGTGTGCGCTTGATCACTAGCTTTGGCACTTTCAAGAATGTATCTTCATTGTTGGGACAAAAGTTTTAATCAAGGTACATTATTGAAAGAGCCAAGGCCAGTGATCAAGATCAACCACACAAACGGTAGTAGACGTTTTCCAAATTAAGCAATGGAACTATCTACAACACTAGATAGATCTGCCATAATTATTGAGCTTTAAGTTATTAGAAAACAGATTCTTACTATCATTTAAATTGCTCCCTTAGATGTGACGAACATACATATTAACTATGTAGATTCTACGACATTAGAGAGCTAATCTTGCATGAATGAAATCATATTAAATTTATATTAACAATGCAATGAACTACCATCCTTTCTACCCTAGCCAACAACAACATATTATTTAGCCTTGAATCTCTAACCTACCAACATGCTGCAAGACAAAGACACTAAATTCAAGCATCGAACCTACAAATTATACTTGATAATTGTTTCTGTATTTTGACAAAAAGCAAAGATGAATCAACAATGGATGAACAACACCAAAACAAGTTTATGTTCATACTTGAAAGTGGTGTCTGTTCATCCATCATTGATACTTCTTCCATCTTTGATACTTGTTGTAGCCTAAATATTCGCACACACATCCGCCACTTTTCTTCCTTATTCTCTCAATACAAATGCAACATAATTGTTATACCAGATAGACAACCTAAGCCTAAGACAAAATAAGCTAATCCAAGCAAACCTTAATCTCTTTTGCTCTAATTATTCGCAAAAACAACACAGCGTGTTCTTCCTTATTCTCTCAATACAAATGCAACGCAATTCTTATAACAGATAGTCAACCTAAGCCTAAGAATAAATAGCTCTAAGGGGGTATACGGGACCAAATAGCTTATTCCCCAAAACATAATAAGCTGATAACCACACAAAATAAGCTAATCCAAACACACCTTAGTATCTCTTTTGCTCTAATTATTCGCAAAAACAACACCACATAAATCCAAAAACACCTTAGTATCTCTTTTGCTCTAATTATTCGCAAAAACAACACCACATAAATCTAATACATAAACTAACAAGTTTCTAACAAATGTAAGACAAAACTGAGAAAGGGAGGATCAAAACCCTAGATCTTTTTACTTGGTCAATTGTAACGGAGGGTGTTATAAATGTGGGAGAGAAAGAGAGTATTATATTGAAGTGTATGAAGTGTGTTGTATAAGCTTTTATATATTATAGAAAAACAGGATATAATGTTTAAGTGAGTGAAGTATGTTGGATAAGCTTTAATTTGTATATATTAAAAACTAAAAGTATAAAAAGTAGATTAAAAGTTTAAATACAAAAAGTATTAAAGGTACATTTGTATTTTACTGTATTTTGTATTTAAAAAGTCGCCCAAAGAGTATATATGGCAAGATCCTACTATAATGTCATTTTGTTAATAGTTTTTGTAATATTATACGTACAAATTTACAAATTATTATATATCATAGACACAAAATTATATGAATGTTTCATCAAAAATGTTGTCATAAATAATAGTTATGCAATTTTAATAAGATTAACATGTTGTTTTTTAAATTCTACAAAAGAATAATCTAGAAATTTGCAGTTTTTTAGTTTGTTATCCGAGAAAATTAGTAGGATCGGATCGGATGAGATCTTAAGATCCTATGGTCAAGATCGGGATCCTTTAAGATCTTAAGCTTTCAAAGATCCTATGTAAGATCCATATCATTTTTGCTTTGCAGTACCGTAAAATCGTAAGATCCTAAGATCAGGATCGGGATCCTGAGAACCATGGTAAGATGTACTTGGTAGGGACACCCCTAGGGACAGTTGTCACAATAGTATGTAATCCGCCCAAGTTTTTTGTCTTAGTTAATAAAACCTACTGCACATGACCCATGACCCATGTGAATTAGCCATTATCATCGGTCATTAATGGTTTCCATTACATTATAACCCACTACAACCCAAATGCACATGACCTATGACCTATGTTAATTACCCATTGTCGATCACCAGTAATAATGTATTGGTCGATAACATGACACTATATATATAAGCCACTACAACCCAATGCACATGACCCATTACCCATGTTTAGTTACCAATTGGCAACAGTCATGGATGTGTCGTAACTCGTAACATGACGACACTCTAAGCAACTATAACCCAATGCATATGACCCATATGATGTTAAATACCCATTAATGAATGTGACCAATGATAACCTAATGCACATGACCCATGACCCATGTGAATTAGCCATTATCACTGGTCATGCATGTTGCACCGGCTTGGTAGGTGTATACCGTTTGGCACAAACACTAAGAAACAAATATACAGGGACCTCCCAATCATGTTATCCGGGATCGAGAAAGTTTGAACTCGGCTTGAGCTTGACTTGAAAAGCTCGATTTAACTGTAAAATTGTGTTTTCATACACATCTTAAAATTGAAATATAATATAACCTAAAAATTGAATTCGGTTCGACTTCAGCTCAAAAACTTTGATACATTCATAAATAGGTATTTACACTTAGTACACTTACATATTAAAAAAAACATATTTTGTATTACTTACCAGCTCGAGAACTCAACAATAACTCGAGTCGAACTTATATAAAGTTGAGCTCAACTAATTAAACATTTCGAGCTCATTTGATAGGCTAAGAATTGAAATATAATATATGAATAAGAATTGAATTCGGTTCGACTTCAGCTAAAAAACCTTGATACATTCACAAATAAGTATTTACATTTAGTACACTTACATATTAAAAAAAATAATAATAAAAAAAAATCACTTACAAGCTCGAGAACTCAACAATAACTCGAGTCCAACTTATATAAGGTTTAGCTCAACTCATTAAACATTTCGAGCTCATTTGATAGACTTTCATCCAAAATTTTAGTATAGTGCTCAAAATCCCGCCTTTAATTTTCCCCAAAAATTTCAATCTCCCGCTCAAGATCCCGCCCCTTTTCCCCCAAAATCAAAACACTAACACTTACACTAGTCATATCTATCTTCTCTCTATTCATATCTTATCCTTCTCTCTAGAACCGACTCACACCAGCGCCACACTTCATCGCCTTTTCTCGCCATCGTTCTACCAACCATCGCTCCTCCACGCCATCACCGTCATCAAGACAAGTGAACTGTATGGGAGAGTTGTTTGCATCGGTTGTTTGGGTTCGAGATAACCACCATCACAGTCAAGCCACCATCACCCTCATCTCACATATCCTACTCTGTTCATGGGTATGCTCAAACACATATTTAATTGATATTTTTTTAAATGTGTAATCGAATATAAAATGATTTATATTGATTTTCGTGGATTAAAACTAGCCTAAAACATGTTTTTGATTATAAACTCGTGTGGTGGTAATCGTTGCAGGTAGACTTATTAAGACGACATAGTTTTCCTGTTTATTGTAATGGAGACAATCGACGTGTTCTAAGAGGCCATTGTTTTGCTCGTAAAGGGAGTCTTAATTGGTTTCCACTCCGGGAGGATGTTGCTGAATAGTTGGAGTTTGCTTATCGCAATCGCGTAAGTGATGTATTAAAATTAAAGATATAACATAACATCTGTTATATAGGAAATTAACTCAAATATGGTTGCTTTTTGTTAAACTGTTTCATTTGTACCAAATGTTAGTGATTTGCTTGCTTGGTAATGTGTTTGACATTTATTCGTTCCAGGTTTGGCACTACAGAACATTTCAACCATCTAGATTATTTGTTGCCCGAGTTGATATGCAAGGGTCTGCCCCGTTATGTTGGTTTTTGATGCTAAACTTATATTTAGGACATCTAATTTTGTCGTCTTTTATGTTAGCATTAAGCACGATACTTGTTTCTTGCAGGGGCTACATGCTATTTTCACGGGTGAGGATGATACATGGGATGCCTGGCTAAAAATTCCCTCATCTGGATTTTCTGGCACAGTTCATTTTCGAGGGACTGGAATTAAATTGATGCGTGGGTATGCTCCATCTCATTCACCAAAGCCAACCCATGTATATTTTTACCGTTTCATGGTTGGCAGATCTTATATTATGCAGTGTTATTAGTGCCTTGGTTTCTTACAGTTCATAACATCTGTTTATAGGATGAGTTACATCAGCAGATAGAGGAAGAAATGGACGATTATTATTCACACGTAAAACTAATGTGTAGGACCTTGGATAACAACTTATTTCACAACTTATGATCTTATTCTAGAGAGAGACTAGAGAGAGAAAGAGTGGAGAACATCATGTAAAAGATAAGAACTATGTGTTTATTCAAATGATGAACCTCAACCTTCAAAATGAAGGCTTTATCTAATTTTGTCGTCTTTTATGTTAGCATTAAGCACGATACTTGTTTCTTGCAGGGGCTACATGCTATTTTCACGGGTGAGGATGATACATGGGATGCCTGGCTAAAAATTCCCTCATCTGGATTTTCTGGCACAGTTCATTTTCGAGGGACTGGAATTAAATTGATGCGTGGGTATGCTCCATCTCATTCACCAAAGCCAACCCATGTATATTTTTACCGTTTCATGGTTGGCAGATCTTATATTATGCAGTGTTATTAGTGCCTTGGTTTCTTACAGTTCATAACATCTGTTTATAGGATGAGTTACATCAGCAGATAGAGGAAGAAATGGACGATTATTATTCACAGGTAAAACTAATGTGTAGGACCTTGGATAACAACTTATTTCACAACTTATGATCTTATTCTAGAGAGAGAGTAGAGAGAGAAAGAGTGGAGAACATCATGTAAAAGATAAGAACTATGTGTTTATTCAAATGATGAACCTCAACCTTCAAAATGAAGGCTTACAATGCATTATATAGCTATGAAGTCTTGGCCTTTCACCTTATACATATTTGGCCCTTCGACTTCTTTCTTATTGAACTGATGGCCTTATAACTCTTGAAACGCTTTCTAACGCAACCTATTACATGATTTAAGACTTTAATGACCGACACTTCATTTTATAAAAATACAAAGCTAACAATCTCCCCCTAAGTGTTGGTCATTGAAGGTTGCGTGACGTCTTCATCTTTGTCTTTAAACTTTAACATTCTTTGCTCTTGACGTCTTTAGAAAACATTAGATAAGTTATAGTTCTTTGTTCATCGTTCTTTGTTCCTTCATGCTTTGTGATCTTTATAATATGACTTTTCTTTGTTCTTTGTTGTTGTGATCGTTCATCTGCCTTTTGTCACTATTTCGTCTATGTAGGTTGATCGCCTTTCCAACATGCTCATACATCTTTAGTCTTTGCCATACGTACATCTGTTTTCGTGGTTCTTTCACATTGATCTTTATCACTATACTTTGTAGATTCTTCTTTTTGGCGTAGAATCTTTCTTTGACTGTTGCTTTCCTTTGATCTTAGTGAGAACTTTCCATTGACTTTGAGATGTATGTATGAGCATGTGGAAACTAGTGTGGTGGTTGTACCTGCATAAAACAGTTAGCAATAAAACATCCGGTACTTACAGGTTTGGAATTAGAGATCGTCAACAGCATATTGTGAAGACTTTCTCCAACCCTTACCATGGCCGTTCCTAATCGGATACCCTCGAAAGAGCTTACACAGACATACCGAAGTACACCCACGATTAGGTGAGTCGCTGGAGATCACCCCACGACTGTAGACCGTTTGGAATCCACCGAAAACACTAAGCGTAACCCACAAGAGATTACCGAAGTGACCTGCTGTCAGGGCTGTTTGATGTTGACCCTGGCAGGAGTTTCCGTTCAATCATTGAGAAGTACATAAGTAAATTCTCTCATAAACGTTCTGGCAGATTGCTAAGACCTGCGTAGGACTCTAAAGTTTACATCTGGCGTCCATTGATGTAGAACAACCAGTGTAATAATATCGTGTGTTCCTATGAGATCTTTTGATGAATCTCTTGGCTCTAGACTCAATAAGTGCACATTTAGTCGTCGGAGGAATGGAGCAGAGTACCTCCTTTTCAATATCAACACACTCGGAATGAGTGGTCAATAGATTATGCAGGGTTCTCCGTGAGAATGAAACAAGTATCTTTTGAGAGATACCCGAGTGGCTAGAAGGTTTAAGTGCAGTGCGTCACTGGGTCCATGACGTCTTGTCTTCAATACCGATGTCACCTTAGTAACAATCAGTAGCAAATGAATTGAACCCGGTGTCTGACCTATGGTTGAACATATGGAGGGCTCATTTCTTTTCACCCTTTCTCATTTCATTTCTTTTTAATTCTTCAACCCCTTCTTTCCCTTTCATTCTTTACTCCTTCTTTTAATCATACCTAAGGACTTCTAATTCTATCTATTGGAATTGTCCTTGGGTAGATCCCTCCGGTTCTGGCGGATCATAGGACGGTTTTTCCTAACCTTAGTCACCTTATAACACCATGACTATCCTATTGTTGCCATAAACCTTTTGCTTGAAAATCTCTCAAAGTGTTTATGATCATAAAACACATTTTTGTTAACACATTGAGAGTTTTGCACTTTTGAAATACTCCCCCTTCACATGTGCTCATGAGATGTTAAGATAAATTTGCACATGTTGGGTAGAGTTGGCACTTTTTGAATTGATCCACTCTTAATAGACATATACCCGAGGGACACGTTTACGTTGCTTAGTTAAAGGGATCCATTATCAGCTTTTAGGTGACAACTAGCCCTAATAACTAACTTGATGTTGTTAACATTCCTAAAAAGGAAGTTAGACCCGTCATGGTAAACATCTAATTAAGAGTTTCTCGAATCGGTACATTTCTACTTGGATAAATCCTTTCGAATACTAACATTTTGTTTCGTCAATTCGAGAGTCAATTCTGAGTCTAGTATAAGACTTTTATGTCTTTACTTACGAGCTCGAGATTCTGCCACAACTTTTGAACATTTTTGATCACATTTAATCACGTCTTCTCCCCCTCAAAAATAGCATATCGTGATATTTTTGATATCAACTGATTAAATAAAAGCATTTGGAGAGAAAGACGGACTTTTTCGCATGAAATTGGAACATTTTCTTTTTGATTTTTATACTCCCCCTCAAAGAAAGCATATTGTTTAAACATAAAGTTTAAAATCAATTTTAATGGATTTAGAGGGAGTTTTTTCTTTGAAATACGAGTTATGTACTGAAATGTACACAAGTCATTTTGTTTTGAGGCTAAGTGCTTAAAAAGTTTTTGAAACCTTTGTTTTTAATTAAGCACTTTCCTTTCTTTGAAAAACGAGTTCTTAGTTGAAATACTAAGAAGTCATCAATTAAGCTCGGGTTTCGTACTGAAGTATACGAAAGCCATTGTGAAGAAAAATTTAGAGAAACGACATGTTTTAGAAAACATTTAAATGAACTCTCGCTCAAGCATATGTACATATCCGTGTCATTTTTGAAAGGCATTTCTAGAAACGTACATAATATCGATTATACGAGAGACATGTCGTGAGAAGAATATTTTTGGATTTTTAGATTTTATATTGTTTTTGTGTTTTTGAAAATTTTCTATTTTTTATTTTGTTTTTGTTGGTTTTTCAAATTTTGTATTTTCTTTTTTCAAAAATATTTACAGCGAAGCGGTTTTGAAAATGTTTTTCAAGAAGATTCGAGAAGACGTTCTAACTCCTCAGGGGTTAGGCTTCGCATGCCAATTCGTCGAACTAATTCGTCAAACCTTTCTTTTGGAAGGGCTTTAGTAAATAGATCGGCAAGTTGGTAATCCGTCTTAACGAAATGAATTTCAACTGTACCCTCTTCTACGTGCTCTTTTATGAAGTGGTAGCGGACTCTAATATGCTTCGTCTTAGAATGATGCACGGGGTTGCACGAGATGGCTATGGCACTTTTCGAGTCACAATACATAGGTATGCGGTCGAAATGAAAACCATAATCTGTGAGCTGTGTCCGCATCCAAAGAACTTGGGCACAACACGCAGATAGAGACACATACTCGGCTTCCGCGGTTGACAGTGTAGTGCAATCCTGTTTCTTAGACGACCAGCTGACCAGTTTTTCACCCAAAAATTGTGCTCCGCCTGATGTACTTTTTGCTGTAACTTGATCACCTGCATGGTCGGCATCTGAAAATGCTGTTAGATTAAACCCCGAATCCTTCGGATACCAAAGTCCCATGTTAATGGTTCTTCGAAGATACCGAAAGATCCGGTTAACCTCTTTGAGGTGAAGTTCGGTAGGCTTTGCCTGAAACCGTGCTAAGAGACAAACAACAAATTGAATATCTGGTCGACTAGCAGTTAAGTACATGAGAGAACCAATCATACTCCGATATTTCTTCGGATCTATGGGTTTCCCGAATAAATCAGCACCAATTTTTGGTGAAGTGACCATTGGAGTACCAACAGATTCACAATCTTCCATGCCATGTTTCTTTAAAATCTCAATTGTATATTTAGCTTGATTGATAAAAATACCACTAGGGTACTGATGTACTTGTAAACCAAGAAAGAATTTTAGTTCCCCCATCATTGACATTTCAAATTTGCTTTTCATGAGATTTTCAAATTGTTTTGAAAGATTAGGATTGGTTGATCCAAAGATGATGTCATCGACATAAATTTGAACCATTAAGATGTCATCTTTGTATTTTTTAATAAACAAAGTTTTATCAACCGTTCCTGTGGTGAAATTGTTTTTCAGCAAGAAAGAAGACAGTTCGTCATACCACGCCGTTGGAGCCTGTTTCAAACCATAAATGGCTTTCTTAAGCCTGTAGACGTAGTCTGGATGTTCTTTGTCGACGAATCCCTCTGGCTGCGTCACATACACTTCCTCTTTCAAAGTTCCATTCAAGAACGCAGTCTTAATGTCCATCTGATAGACGGTGATGTTTTTGTGAGCGGCATAAGCTAAGAAGATCCTGACTGCTTCAAGTCTAGCAACGGGCGCGAATGATTCTTCGAAATCTATCCCTTCTTCTTGCGGATATCCTTTAGCCACGAGACGAGCTTTGTTGCGGATTACAGTCATTTCTTCATCCAATTTGTTCTTCCACAACCATTT